>PISX010006806.1:48143-94300 GCA_004024625.1 Mellivora capensis
TATGGTACTGGCACAAAAACAGACACATAGATCAATGGAACAGAATAGAGAGCCCAGAAATAGACCCTCAACTCTATGGTCAACTAATCTTCGACAAAGCAGGAAAGAATGTCCAATGGAAAAAAGACAGCCTCTTCAATAAATGGTGTTGGGAAAATTGGACAGCCACTTGCAGAAAAATGAAATTGGACCATTTCCTCACACCACACACGAAAATAGACTCAAAATGGATGAAGGACCTCAATGTGAGAAAGGAATCCATCAAAATCCTTGAGGAGAACACAGGCGGCAATCTCTTCGACCTCAGCCGCAGCAACGCCTTCCTAGGAACATCGCCAAAGGCAATGGAAGCAAGGGCAAAATGAACTATTGGGATTTCATCAAGATCAAAAGCCTTTGCACAGCAAAGGAAACAGTTAACAAAACCAAAAGACAACTGACAGAATGGGAGAAGATATTTGCAAACGACATATCAGATAAAGGGCTAGTGGCCAAAATATATAAAGAACTTAGCAAACTCAACACCCAAAGAACAAATAATCCAATGAAGAAATGGGCAGAGGACATGAACAGACATTTCTGCAAAGAAGACATCCAGATGGCCAACAGACACATGAAAAAGTGCTCCACATCACTCAGCATCAGGGAAATACAAATCAAAACCACAATGAGATACCACCTCACACCAGTCAGAATGGCTAAAATTAACAAGTCAGGAAGTGACAGATGCTGGTGAGGATGCAGAGAAAGGGGAACCCTCCTACACTGTTGGTGAGAATGCAAGCTGGTGCAACCGCTCTGGAAAACAGCATGGAGGTTCCTCAAAAAGTTGACAATAGAACTGCCCTATGACCTAGCAATTGCACTACTGGGTATTTACCCTAAAGATACAAATGTAGTGATCCGAAGGGGCACGTGCACCCGAATGTTTATAGCAGCAATGTCTACAATAGCCAAACTATGGAAAGAACCTAGATGTCCATCAATAGATGAATGGATAAAGAAGATGTGGTATATATTCACAATGGAATACTATGCAGCCATCAAAAGAAATGAAATCTTGCCATTTGTGACGACATGGATGGAACTAGAGGGTATCATGCTTAGTGAAATAAGTCAATCAGAGAAAGACAACTATCATATGATCTCCCTGATATGAGGAAGTGGAGATGCAACATGGGGGGTTTGGGGGGTAGGAAAAGAATAAATGAAACAAGATGGGATTGGGAGGGAGACAAACCATAAGTGACTCTTAATCTCACAAAACAAACTGAGGGTTGCTGTAGGGAGGGGGATCGGGAGAGGGGGGTGGGGTAATGGACATTGGGGAGGGTATGTGCTAGGGTGAGTGCTGTGAAGTGTGTAAACCTGGCGATTCACAGAACTGTACCCCTGGGGATAAAAATACATTATATGTTTATAAAAAAATAAAAAATTAAAAAAAAATTTTTTAAAGCAGAAAAACAATGGAGAATTAAAAAAAAAAGTAGGCAGAAGACATGAACCGACATTATTCCAAAGAGGACATATAGATGGCCAGCAGACACATGAAAAGATGCTCATCATCAGGGAACTGCAAATCAAAACTACAATGAGATATTACCTCACACCTGTCAGAATAGCTAAAATCAACAACACAAGAAATAACAAGTGTTGGTGAGGATGTGGAGAAAGGAGAACCCTCTTGCACTGTTGGTGGGAATGCAAACAGGTGTAGCCACTTTGGAAAACAGTATGGAAGTGCCTCAAAAAGTTAAAAATAGAACTATCCTATGATCCAGCATTTGAACTACTATGTATTTAATAAACAAATACAGGAATTCTAATTCAAAAGGATATATGCATCCCTATGTTTATAACAGCATTATCTACAATAGCCAAGTTATGGAAACAACCTAAGTGTCCATTGATTGATGAATGAATAAAGATGTCATGTGTGTGTGTGTGTGTGTGTGTGTGTGTGTGTGTGTAAAATGGAATATTACTCAGCCATAAAAAAGAATGAAATGTTGTCATTTGCAATGACATAGAGGTAGAGAATATTATGCTATGTGAAATAAGTCATTCAGAGAAAGACAAATATGTGATTTCACTCATGTGTGGAATGTTAGATACAAAACAAATGAGTAAAAGGGAAAAAGAGAGAGAGAGGCAAATAAAGAAACAGACTTTTAACTATAGAGAACAAACTGATGGTTACCAGAAGGGAGATGGGTGGGGGGATGGGCAGGTGATGGGAGTTCGGGGGGCACTTGCTGTCATGAGCACTGGGTGTTGTATGGAAGTGTTGTATCATTATACTGTATACCTGAAAATATTATTACACTGTATGTTTCTAACTGAAATTTCAATAAAAACTTTAAAAAAAATTACACTTATCCTTTCCCACGAGCATTCTTGATTCTGCTAATCCTGTTTCTTTTTTCCCCCATAATACTCATAACATCTCATATACTGTATACTTATTATATTTATTTATTATGCTTATTGTCTCTCTTTCCTCTCCCACAATTAAGTTCCATGCAGGTCAAAATCTATTTCTGTTTTTTATTAATGTACACCAAATCACTAGAACAGTATCTGGCAAAGTACGTTTGTGATAGATATATGTTGAATGAATTTCTAATTTCATTGCAATGTGGCCAAAATATCAATATGATATTGATTCTTTGATATTTGTGGAGACCTCCTTTGTGGCCTAGCATATGGTTGACATTTGTAACTGTCCTACATTTATTAAGTACATTTATTAAGTAGAGGTCTCATATATAGATCAGACTTGTTAAGTGTTACTCAAATCTGCCATATCCTTACTTGTATTTTCCTGCTTATCTATCTCTGCTTATTTCAATTTTCCAAGTGTTTAACAATCTCCTGGCTCACCAGCAGTTTTTCCATCTTATTTCTTCCCTTGAATTCAACGTTCTTCTTATAAAAGCAAATGCTTTAGCGATTATCCCAGCAATGATCTATGAGTGGCAAACTCTCTCGGCCTTTGCCTCAAAATATCTGGTGTTTGGTCTGTCCCCTAAGAGATAATTTAGGTGGCAATTATATTCTAAGCTGGTAGTTCATTTACCTCGGCACCTTAAAGTTACTATCCCAGGGCCTTCTGGTCTTTAGCACTGTTGAGAAGCCTTCTGGTAGATGAACTATTGTTCCCTTTCATTTTCTCTGTGGTTACACCCATCATTTTGCCTTGGGGTTTTGTCCTCCTACTGTAACTTTTGTAGGTGTGCATTCATTTTGATCATCTTGTCTAGGCCATGTGTTTTCTCAATCTGATGATCTAAGTATTTCAAACACTGCCTCTCATTTTCTGTAGTCTCTCATTCTGCAGTTCTTTTAAGAAAATATATTTCACATTTTCATTCCATCCCCCATTTTCCTTACCCTCTTATTCATATTTTTCATTGATTCTATTTTTAATGACTCTATTTTTCATTCTGGAAGTTCCATATGGTCATTATTTCAATCTGCCTCCTTTTCCCATATTGGCTTATTCTTTCCTTGTGGTTTCTATTACTTCTTTTAGCTCTTTACTAATTTAAAGTGCATTTATTTTATACTCTCTTTCACAGTGTTCTATTAGTTTATGTCCTAGAGATGCCAATATACCTACCTCTGGGGTCTATGGACTATCATTCATGGTGGATCATTTCTTTCCATTTACATTTTTTTAAAATGTGAGTTAATCTTCAGGGGGGATTATTTTTTCTGTAGGAATTCTGTATGGCCTAGGTTTGGCTACCTAAATAAAACAGGACATCATTTAAGGAAAGAAGTAAAAAGTAATAGAGATAGCATATTGGCAGAAAACCAACAGTGCCCATAACACCATCAGACCTAATATTTCTATTCTCAGTTTGTTTAATGATTTTCAGAATCACTCATATTTATCTCACAATCCTGATTTATTTGTGACCGGACTTCAGGCTAGTTGCAAAAATAATTATATACAGCGTATACTGTTTTCTCTTCTTAAAGGAACCAGCAGTATAAATGTTTATTGACTGCTTGTTCTGTTCAAGGCACCGTGCTAGGAAAGAGATTAACTGATTTCAAGGCAGACTATGAAAAAATGTCTTGAGAGGCTTTATGGGAGAATATAGGTGGATACGATTAACTCGGGGAAATCAGAAACTATATTCCTGAGAAGAGACATTTGAAGCTGGCCCTGAAGCGATTTCAATAGGCATGAGGAATGGCATGTCAGACGGAGTGTGAGCTAAGGCCGGAATGCAGAGAGCAGGTTTGGTAAATGTCAGCTGATCTGGTGTGGCTGGCATATGTCGGGAAAGGAGTAACAACGTAGCTAGAAAGGAGGGCTGAAGCCAAATTTACTCACTGAGCACCATTTCTATCAGAGACTTGTCATACTGCACCGTAGCCTTTGCTTTGTCTGTCTCTCCTGCCAGACTGTAAGTCCCTGGAGGGCAGAACCTTTGTTTTATTCATCTTTGTATGTCCCCAAATATCACTCAGCAGGCATTTAATAAATACTGTTGAATGAAAGAATAAATTGTGAAAGACGTGAAACGTGGTGGCCAGAAAAACCAGACCTGCCTCTAAGCAGTGGGAAGCAGGAGAGGCATTTTGAAGTGGGGAGTAACAGGCTTAGGCCTGTGTCTTAGAAAAATAAACGAAGGCCAAACACGTGGCAGGCCTGAGTGCCTGGGCTGATGGCAGGATTTATTTTGTGGCACTATTGATAGCCAAGCCTCTCCTTGAGAGCCGACTCATGGGCTGTCTGTGTGTACATTTTACAACTTCAGCAAAAATTTGCAATTTTTCACCTTGTAACAAAACATGAGGCTTTAAAAAAATCTGATTTATAATAATTATCTTTGAGATCTAGAAACATGTTATAGTGGCAGTAATCACATAAGATTTTTGTACCCTAACAGATCAGGCATATATTAAGAACTATGACTTTTGAACGTAGCTGACTTCCCTGTCTTCTTAGGGTCTATCACATGGCTGAAAATTGCAACAGCCTTTTTTTTTTTTTTAAGATCTTATTATTTATTTCAGAGAAAGAGAGAGAGAGAGAGAGAGGAAGCATGCAAGGAGGGGGGGAGGGAGGGACAGGAGGAGAGGGAGGGAGGAAGAGAGAGGAGCAGACTCCCCTATGAGCACACAGCCCAATGCTAGACTCAGTCTCACAACTCTGAGATCCTGACCTGAGCCGAAATCACAAGTTGGATGCTTAACCAACCGAGCCACCCAGGTGCACCATGCAAAAGCTTTCTTCCTCTGAGATGTTTGAGTCACTGGCAACATATATTGGATTGCTAAGGTAGTAAAGACCGTACCGCAGAAATACCCTCATATATGTATCTGGGGGGAGGTGTGAGCTTTTTAAAACTGGTCACTAAACTTACAGAGTGCTAGAATTGTAGTTATTCCTGTGTGAATTAGTGTACCCCAAATGTATTAAATGTTCCCTTTACTTTGTTTTAAATGAGAGGACTCAAATCTATGTTTTTAATAGACATAGACATATTTCTTAACTACTGGAAGACTAAATAGAACGATAATTAGAAAATAACAGCTCCAAATTGTTTCTAAATGTCTTCCAAGTTTGGGATTGTATTTTATTAACTACAGGCTCCTGGTTTTCCAACTGTGGTTAGTGGAATTTCTTGAATTTCACTTTTAAAATATAGTTTCATCTATTTAAAAATGAAAACAAGAGGAGCGCCTGGGTGGCTCAGTCAGTTGAGCGTCCAACTCTGGATTTCTGCTCAGGTCACAATCTCAGAGTTCTGAGATCGAGCCCTGCAGCAGGCTCCCCGTGGGGAGTGGAGCCTGCTTAAGATTCTCTCTCCCTCTCCCTCGGTCCCTCCCCGCCCCCCAAGGAAAAAAATAACAGCACATGCACGTAAATGAGTATTAACATAAAGAGGCAGTACAATGGGCTGGTAAGGAAAGGAAACTTTAGAGGCAATCAGGGTCAGTCAGTTAAGAGACTGTGACTTCTGGATAGAGACTTCAGCATCTTCGAGCTGTAGTTTACTTAAAAGATGTGAAATAACTGTCTACTTCCTTAGTAGTTAGTTCTCCCACTTGGTAACATACAAGAGAACCAGGTTTGTATCTGGAGTGCAGGTTTCGCTCAACACTGTATTTTGGACTGACCATTTCTGTTTAACTGAGAAGTATCCGAGATTGCAGAGTAAGCTCTTTAGAAAGAGAGATATCATTTCCAACTCCTTATCTATGTGAATCGAACTCTTCTCTACATGGTGTAATCTGAAAAAAGAACTAAAGTGAATTCAGAGCGGAAGGAAGACTAAAACGTATCAGCAGCAGTTGTGTAACTGCAGGTACAGGTGCTCTGGAATAAGACAGTTGGGCTACTCTCTGACATCCTGCCATCTGTGTGACTGTGGACATGTTTTATAATTTGCTCGAGACTCAATTTCCTTATCTGTAAAAAGAAGACAGAACTAGTACTACCTTAAAATTTTTTGCCTAGGGACGCCTGGGTGGCTCAGTTGGTTAAGCGGCTGCCTTCGGCTCAGGTCATGATCCCAGCGTCCTGGGATCGAGTCCCACATCGGGCTCCTTGCTCGGCAGGGAGCCTGCTTCTCCCTCTGCCTCTGCCTGCCACTCTGTCTGCCTGTGCTTGCTCGCTCTCTCTCCCTCTCTCTTTGACAAATAAATAAATTTTTAAAAAAATTAAAAAAATTTTTGTCAAAATTTTTTGATTAAAAGTTTCATGATTTTTAGTGTTTGATATTGTAAGTACATATTATAAAATAGACTTCCGTTAGTAAAATATCATTATTATCTGCTTTATATATTTGGGTTACAAATAATATTTCATTTGAAATAAATGGTGTGAATGCTTGAAAAACCTGAAAACCACATAGAATGCTATCTTTATATCCTTCTGTTTGTGAATGGTCCATTCAAATGACCAAATTTTAAACACTGTAAGATGGTGCTGCCCCCTACTGACTTGGTTTCTCCAACATACTTTGAGACTTTTGGGGAAATCAAAACTTATACTTTATAATAGTTAAGTAACCCTAAGGTAGGCTAGAAGACTATAATAATGCAGATGATAAAATATTAAATATAGCTCTAAATAATATATGAAATCTGTCAAGATACTGAAGTACAAACAAGCTCGTGGTGGGAACAAATAAATATAATAATATACTCCTAACTGGGTAATCTTTAACAAATTTAGAGATCCCATCCATTCCAAATAACCATTATAATTGCTATTATTTCAAGTGCTGCTGACGCCTTGTGGAAAAATAGCAAAATATATACATTTTGGCCTAATTTAAATCTTCAATAATTATTTCCCTGATTCTTTCACTGAACGAACTTGATCTTCACTTCCTCATACTAGAATAGCATTCGTCTTCTGACTAGTTCCAAAGTACTAAATTTACACTACTCTATGCCAGAAACCCTGGGCATCTTCTTTCTTTTAATCTCACGTATCCAACCAGACACATCCTGGTGATTTTTCCTGCAGAAATCATCTCATCATTGGCTTATCCTTACTACAAAAGCTCCTCTAATAGAGGCTTATCACCTAGTATTGCAAAGAGTACTTGACAAGAAATCAAAAGAGCTAAGAGCAATGTTACCTGCTGTTAGATTGAAGATGTTTGGTAACTTACCTATTGAGATTCTCATTTTTCTTCATTATAAAATAGAGACTCCTTTTCATATTCTATCCAGTAATAAGATTACATGATCTAACATGTAAGTGCTTTGAAAATAGATCACTATGACAACTTTATTTCTATAATGCAACAGCATCTTAGTTAGCTCTTCCCCATGTTAATGTTTTCTGTACTCCATGATCTATGCACTCTGCCATGGATATACGGAGTGGGAAGTGGGGGGTGCAAAGGATGGGGAGAAAGCAGACAGATAAGAAATTTTCTACATTCAGTTAGGTCAACCACCTTGTCCACTCAATGTGTTACTTACTTTTGAGTCTTTGAACTTTGGCCTTAAAACTCTCCTCTGTAATGTTCTTAGGTCTTACTTAATTGGATGACCATTTTAAGGCAGCTTACCACACTCTGTGTCACCAATCTCCATACCACAGGAAAAGACATCAGACACTAATAAACCAGACTTCTATAAAATTGGTTTTGATGGTGATGCAACTCTTCTCAAATATAGGTAAAGGCAGAATGGTGAAGTAAGGACATCTGACAATCTGTTCCTTTATAAAGCAAAAAGAATACTGGTAAAAATTGTCAAAAATCAACTTTTTCAGAACTCCTAGTTAACCAAAGGCTTGCAATACCAAGCACTCTTTGTGCAAGAGAAATGGCTGAATACCAGTAAGAACAAGAAGCTTTGTGGCATTTTTAATTTATCCTATTCCCATCTTCCACTCCCCAGTTCCATGGTGGCCTTGAAAACCGACAGTCTCACAATCCTGTGTTAGCTGTGAAAAACAGCAGCTGAACAGACAGTGGAGGAATAAGAAAAGGTTTGAAGCTTCCCCAAAGCCTGATTCCCAGAGAACTAGTATTACTTGACTTGTCTGACAAGTCTCTGAAAAGCTCTATTCTCAAGCTTTGTTTTGATTTGACCTTACTCAGAGCTTGATATGTGATGATGTGTTCAATACCACTGTATCCTAAGGAAATTTGTGGAAACAATTAGTGGCAACTGCTTAAAATCACAGTCAACTGAGAAAGCAGTACTAGTTGGGGCTAACAAGAGGTTGATGAAAAAACTGGAACAAAAATCTTGGGAATGAGAAGTTCATAGGGGGCTATGATAAGCTCCAAACACTCCTAGGAATCAAAAGTCCGTGCACATATGTAAGGCTATGCACATGCCCAGGAAAGACCTGAGAAGGTCCTAAACTCACCTCGAGCTGACCCTGAGGCTCAGTGCATGCATGAAGTGACAGATAAGGCACAATTGTAAATTTGCTGCTAGAGCACTGAAGGCATGCCAAACACACAAATGCTAGGAGATATTATACAGGCATATAAGGAAATCTTGACAATGGTTGGGAGATTTACACAAGGCATTTAAGGAAATCTTGGTCCAATCATTAGCTGACAACTAATCTAACCGAACAGACCTCAGTGGCCCTCCCTCTTTCTTTGCCTCTCCCCCTCCCCCCACAAAAACTCATGCACACACTCTTTAAAAAACAATAACTCAAACCACATGAAGAAACAAAGAAAATTAGCAAAGCTAACTACACAGGTAAATATAGAAGAGAGTATAAATGTATTTTAGTTTGTAAAGTTGTGGTAGGGTGAATAATGCTCCCAACAAAGAGGTCCATATCCTAATCTCCAGAACCTATGAATATTTTACCTTATATTACAAAGGTGACTTTAGATGGGGTTAAGGAATTATCCTGGATTATCTGAATAGGCCCAAAATAATCACAAGGTCCTTAGAGGGAGGTAGGAGAGGAGGAGGCCAAGAAAGAGGAAGAAATGTGAAGACACTATGTTGCTGGCTTTGAAAATGGAGGAGGAATCCCATGAAGAAATGCAGATGGCCTGTAAAAGCTAGAAAAATGAATGAATGAATGAATGAATGAATGAATAAAGACAGAAAGATCTTTCTTTGGTACTTCCAGAAAAAACAGCCCTTCCTATAAATTTTGGAATTCTGACCTCTGGAATTGTAGGATAATAAATTTTTGTTGTTTTAAGTTTGTAGCGATTTGTTACAGTAGTAATAGTAATATAACTCATTAACTCTTTTCTTCATTATCTTATTTAAAAGACATGAAATAAAGAATAAGTATAATCTGGTTCAGATTAATATCAACTTAATTTCAATAGTATATAAAAACCTTAATAAATAGTTCCATTCCCAGGGCTCCTGGGTGGCTCAGTGGGTTAAAGCCTCTGCTTTCAGCTCCGGTCGTGGTCCCAGGGTCCTGGGATCAAGCCCCACATCGGGCTCTCTGCTCAGCAGGGAACCTGCTCCACCCCCCCTTCCTACCTCTCTGCTTGTCTCTGTCTGTCAAAAAAATAAATAAAATCTTAAGAAAAAAAAAGTTCCATTCTCTTCCTCCCTCCTTTATGCTATTATTGTCATATAAATTATATCTTTGTATATTATAAATTTATCAACAGATTTTATACTTATTTTAAATTAAAATGTTAATTTTTATCCCCAGGTAACCCACTAAGAACTTAAAAAAGAGAGTAAAAGAAACAAAGCAATTAAATGGTATATTAGAAAATAACTATTTAACATAAAAGAAACTAAAAATAGAGAAATAGAAAAACAAAAAAGGCATGATATATAGAAAATAAATAGTAAAATGGATGTTTTATTAATCAGCAAGTATACTGATATAGACTAAACAGACCAATCAAAAGGGAGGAGTTAGCAAAATGGTTTAAAAAAACATGACCCAATTATATGCTGTCTATAAGAGTCACATGTTAGATTCAAAGATCCAAACAGATTGAAAGTAAAATGATTGGGGCGCCTGGGTGGCTCAGTGGGCTAAAGCCTCTGCCTTCGGCTCAGGTCGTGATCCTGGTGGGTCCTGGGATTGAGCCCCACGCAGGGCTCTCTGCTCAGCGGGGAGCCTGCTTCCCTTCCTCTGTCTTTGCCTGCCTCTCTGCCTACTTGTGATCTCTGTCAAATAAATAAATAAAATCTTAAAAAAAAAAAAGAACGTAAAATGACTACCATGCAAACAGAAACCGAAAGGGAGCTGGTGTGGCTTTACCAATGTCAGACAAAGAGACTATAAGACAAAAATTAATACTACAGACAAAAAACATTTTATAGTAATAAAAGAGTCAATCTATCAAGAAGATATAAATCATATATACATCCAATAACAGAACCCCAAATATACGAAGCAAAACCTGATTAGGATTAAGAAGAAAAACAGACAATTCAACAATAGTAGTTGGAGACTTCAACACCTTGTTTTCAATATTAGATAGAACTAGACAGAAAAATAAATGAAATGTAAGACTTGAACAATATAAAGCAACAACATCCAAAAGATCTCTATGGGACACTCTAACCAACAGAATGAACATTCTTTTCAAGTGCACGTGGAACAATTCTTTATGGATCGAACATATTTTAGACTAAAACCAAGTGTCAATAAATTTTTAAAAGGCCCTGAAATCATATAAATTATGTTCCTGAACCACGAAGGAATCAAATTAGAAATCATTAACATAAACAAAATTTGAATTCACTAATATGTACAATTTAAACAACATAATCCTAAATAATCAATAGGCCAAAGATGAAATCACAAGAGAAATGAGAAAAATTTACATAAATAAAAAAACACACATTTTACTATACTGAATCATATGGGATGAAGTGAAAGCTACTGTAGAGGGAAATTTATATCAGTAAATGTCTATATTTAAAAAGGAGAAATGCCTGAAATCAATAATATAACTTTCTACCTTAAGAAACTAGAAACGAGGGAACTAAACTCAAAGCAAGGAAAATGAAGTGAATTATAAAGACGGGCATAGAAAGACTAGAAAAAATAATAGAGAAAATCAACAAAACCAAAAAGTTATTTTTTGAAGAGATCAACACAATTGACAAGCCCCTACCTAGAATGACCAAGGAAAAAGAGCACTCAAAATACTAAAAAAAGGTATAAAAGAGGGGTCATCACTACTGAATTTCAGAAGTAAAAAAGATTTTAAAAGAGTATTACCTACAATTAAACAAGTTAGGTAATCTAAACAAAATGGAAAAAATCCTAGACAGACATAAACTACTAACATGGACTTAAGAAGAAAGAGAAAATATGAATACACCTGAAAAAGGTAAAGACTTGTTAAAGTAAAGTAACTGCCTTCCAAGGAAAGCCCAGGCCTAGATCCCTTCACTGGTAAATTTTATCTACAGCTGACCCAATGTGGCCCCTACAGATATGGGCAAACCTTAATGCCTATTACTTATAAATGTAAAGTTATCTGGAAACAGGGTCTCTGAAGATTTACTAAGATGTAAGTTAAGATGAGGTCATACTGCAGTAAGGAAGATCCCTAATCCAATATGACTGGTGTCCTTCTAAGAGGAGAAACAGAGACACAGAGCCACACAGAGAGAACACCGTGTGAAGACGGAGGAGGAGACTGGACCAATGCAATTATTTCAGGGCCAGGAATGCTAAGGAGGGTGGCCATCACCAGAAACCAGGAGAGGAGCATGGAACAAATTCTCCCTCGGAGTCCTCAGAAGGAACCAACCCTGCCAACATCTTGGACTTGAACTTCCAGAACAGCCTCCAGAACTCTGAGAGAATAAAGTTCTGTTGTTTCATGGCACCATGTTTGTGATATTCTGGTGTAGGCAGCCTTAGTAAACTAACACACTGCGGGACACCTGGGTGGCTCAGTGGGTTAAAGCCTCTGCCTTTGGCTCAGGTCATGATCCCAGGGTCCTGGGATTGAGCCCTGCATCAGGCTCTCTGCTCCACAGGGAGCCTGCTTCCTCCTCTCCCTCTCTCTCTGCCTGCCTCTCTGCCTACTTGTGATCTCTGTCAAATAAATAAATAAAATCTTAAAAAAAAAACACAAAAAACTAACACACTGTGAAGTGCTGAAAACGTCTGTCAGATAATAGAAGAAGAGGTAACACTCCCCAGTTCATTCCTTGAGACCAGTAATACCAGAGCCAGGAACAGACATGACAAGAAAAATACAGGTCTAGATCTCTTATGACATCACAAAAGTCCTCAATAAAATATGAGAAGACCAAATCTGGCAATATATAAAAAGGATTATACATCATCATTAAGTGAGATTTATTCTAGGAATGTAAAGTTGGCTTAACATATGAAAATCAGCCAATGTAAAATGTCATAATACAAAGGACAGCCACATGATCATCTCAATAAATGCAGAACAGCATCTGAAAAACCCAACACCCTTTCATGATAAAAACACTCAACAAACTAGGAATACAGGGAACTTTCTCATTTGATAAAGGGCATGTATGAAAAATCTACAGCTAACATCAGACCTAGTGGTCAAAAGATTGAATGCTTCCCCCTAAGAGCAAGAGTAAGATAAAAATATCTTTCTTGGGCGCCTGGGTGGCTCAGTAGGTTAAGCCTCTGCCTTTGGCTCAGGTCATGATCTCAGGGTCCTGGGATCAAGGCCCACATCGGGCTCTCTGCTCAGTGGGGAGCCTGCTTCCTCCTCTCTCTCTGCCTGCCTCTCTGCCTACTTGTGATCTCTGTCAAATAAATAAATAAAATCTTTAAAAAAACCCACGTCTGTTCTCTGCACTTCAATTCAATATTGTATTGGAGTATCTAGTCAGGACAATTAGTAAGAAAAAGAAACAAATGCTGTTAAAAATTATTCTGACACCTGTTAATAGAGCAAGGAAGCCTGCATGCACAAGTATACCTTGGAGATACTATGGGTTCGGTTCCAGACTATTGCAAAAAGCGATATCACAATAAAGTAGGTCACATGAACTTTTTGGCTTCCTAATGCATGTAAATGTTATATTTACCCTACACTGTAGTCCATTAAGTGTGCTATGTAGCATTATTTCTAAGAAAACAATGTATGTGACTAAAAAGTACTTTATTGCTAAAATATACTAACCATCGTCCCCGAGCTGTCAGAGTGGCGATCTTTTTCTGGTGGAGGGTCTTGCCTTGATGTTGATGGCTGCTGAGCGACCGGGTGGCGGCTGCCCAAGGCTGGGGCAGCTCTGGCAATTCTTAAAATAAAATAATGAAGCAATGAACTTTGCAGCGTAACTGACTCTTCGTTTCACGACTGATTTCTCTGTAGCTCGTGATGCTGTTTGACAGCATCTCACCCGCGGCGGAACTGCTTTCACAGCTGGACGGCGGTCCTCGGAGACTCTGTTGCTGTTTTATCAGCTGCATTTATGTAATACTCTCAATCCTTGGTTGCCACTTCAATACTCTTCACAGCATCTTTACCAGGAGCAGATTCCAAGAAACCCCTTTCTTTCCTCCTCCGTAAGAAGCCGCTCCCCATGCCTTCAAGGTTTATCATGAGATTGCAGCCACTCACTCACAGCTTCTGGCTCTACTCCCAAGTCTAGTTCTCTTGCCATTTCCATCTGCAGTTACATCCTCCACAGTCATCCATGAGGCTTAGAATCCACTTCTTCCAAACTCCCCTTAATGTTGATATTTTGACCTCTTCCCACGAATCACAAGTGTTCTTAATGGCACCTAGAATGATGACTCCTTTCCAGGTTTTAAATTTACTCCGCCCTGACCCATCAGAGAAACCATTCTCCGTGACAGCCGTAGATTAATGACATGTATTTCTGAAATAATAAGGTCTGAAGTCGAAATTATTCCTTGATTCATGGGCTGCAGAATGGATGCTGTGTCTGCAGGGATGAAAACAAGATTAATCTCGCTGGACATCTCCATCAGAGCCCTTGAATAACCTGGGGCCCTGCGAATGAACAGTAGTATTTTGAAAGGAATCTTTTTCCCTGAGCAGTAGGTCTCAACAGCAGGCTTAAAATATTCAGTAAACCATTGTAAACAGATGTGCTGTCATCCAGGCTTCGTTGTTCCATTTATCCAGCGCTGGCAGAGTAGAATCAGCCTCAGTCTGAAGGGCCCCAGGGTTTTCAGAACGGAGAGCGAGCAGTGGTTCAGCGGCATCAGCTCCTAGAGAGTCAGCCTGTTATTGGAAGCTTTGAAGTCAGGCACTGACTTCTTTCTAGCTATGCCAAGGCTAGGACAAGGCTGTTTCATCTACCTTAAAAATCTGTTGTGCAGTGGCGTTAACTTCACGAATTCTCTTGGCTGGATCTGGCCAAGTGGCTGCAGTTTCTAGATCAGCACTCGCTGCCTCACCTTGCACTTCTCTGTTCTGGAGGCAACCTCTTTCCTTAAACCTCATGAATCAATCTCTGCTGGCTTCAGACTTTGCTTCCGCAGTTCCCTTACCTCTCTTGGCTTCCACAGACTTGAGGAGAGTTAGGGTTTAGGTGTAGATGAGGCTTTGGCTTAAGGGAATGTTGTAGCTGCTTTGGTCTTCTATCCCGGCCACTAAAACCTTCTCCATGTCAGCAACAAGGCCCTTTTACTTCCGTACTATTAATGTATTCACTGGAGCAGCACTTTCCATTTCAAGAACTTTTCTTTTGAATTCACAACTTGGCTATTTAGCGCAAGAGGCCTAAGCTCCCAGCTTTTGACATGCCTTCCTCACTGAGTCTGCTCATTTCTAGCTTTTGAGTTAAAATGAGAGCCATGCAACCAATATTGCATTAACTATCTAAAATTTAAATTTAAAAAAAAATGAGAGATGTGCAACTCTTTCTTTCACTTGAACACTGAAAGGTCATTGTAGGGTTAGGAACTGGCCTAATTTCAATACTGTTGTGCTGCAGGAAATGGGAAGGTTGAGGAGAGGGAGAGATGGGGGAACCGCAGGTTGGGGATGCAGTCGAAACACACACAAAATTTATCAATTAGGTTTGTGGTCTTATATGGGTGTGGGTTGTAGCACTCCAAAATAATTACAGTAGTAACATCAAAGGTCGCTGGTTACAGATCACCATAACAAATACGATAATAATGAGAAAGTATGAAATATGGTGAGAATTACCAAAATGTGACACAGAGACAAAGTGAGCAAATGTTATTGAAAAAATGGTGCCAAGAGACTTGTTGCAGGGCTGCCACAAACCTTCACTTTGTAAGAAATGCATTATCTGCAAAACAAAATTAAGTGCAGTGCAATAAAGTAAAGTATACCAAAGTTCCAGAATGCCACAACAGGTGTCAAGACTACTGCAACTGGGGAGGAATTTCAGGCTCAACTCCAAATACAGCAGAGCCAAGTGGGGATTTATAGCCAATGAACAGAGTGAAAATTTCCAGAGACCACAAGGATGGGAAATTTCTCGCTAAACTGACTTAATAGCATTTCTACTGAAGGTTATTACACCAAGGTGGAGATGAGAAACTTGATCAGATATGAAAGATAGGGGGATTCACAGTAAAATAAGCAGGATTCTCTGCTAACACTGGAGAGTGCTGGGCTGGTCAAAGATAGGACCAGCGTCAAATTGAAGGCTAGCTAAAAAGACGGCTCAGAGGAGGCTGATTAAAATTTGTTCAATGTGAGAGTCTTGGTCAAGGCATTCATATTGGAAAAAAAAGTAAAATTATCTCTATTCATAGATGGCATGGTCTTGAATATAGTAAATCCTAACACACACCAAAAAACCCACAACAAACCCTACTAGAACCAATGAATGCATTAGGCATGGCTGCAGATATGTGATCAATACACAAAAATCAACTGTACTTTTATATACTAGCAATGAATAATCTGAAAAAAAAATAAGAAACAATTCCATTCACAATAGCATCAGCAAGAATAAAATTCTTAGGAATAAATTTAACAAAGAAGTGTAAGACTTACACACTGAAAGCAACAAAACACTTTTGGAAAGAAATTAAAGACAACCTAAATAAATGAAAAGCCTTTTCCTATTAATGTACTGGAAGGTTTATTTTTGTATTATTATTTTTTAAATTATGAACTCCACCATTCATTCATTCATTTATCCATTCACTTATTTTTGAAGTATACACCCCGCATGGGACTTGAACTCACAACCCTAAGATCAAGAATCAAATGCTCAACTGACTGAGCCAGCCGGGCACCCCTTGGAAGATTTATTAACATTACAAGATGGTAATACTTCCCAGAGCAATCAACAGATTCAGTGCAATCCCTACCAAAAATCCAATGATATTTTTTGCATAAATAGAGATGCCAATTCTAAAACTCATGTGTAACAAGGAACTTATAGCTAAAACAATCTTGAAAAAGAAGAGCAAACTTGGAAGGACTCACATTTCTAATTTTAAACTTAGTACAAAGCTACAGCAATCAAGACAGTGTGGTACTGGCAGAGGACAGACATATAGATCAGCAGAATATAAATGAGAATTCAGAAATAAAAATTTACTTTTGTGGTAAATTTTTTTTTGAAGAGCACCAACACACTTAAATGGAAAAAGAGTAATCTTTGCAACATATGGTATTGGGACACTTAGATATCTCAGAGGCAAAAGAATTAATTAGAACTCCTACCTTACATCATTTGACATAATGAACTAAAAATGGATCATAGACCAAAATTTAAAACCTAAAACTATAAAATCCTTAAAAGAAAACATAGGAATAAATCTTTGTGATCTTGGATTATGCAATGGTTGCATAGATATGGCACTAAAAGCACATACAACAAAAGGACAAATAAATTGGACTTCCTGAAAATTAAAAACTTTTGCTTCACTGGATATCATCAAGAAAGTAAAAGGACAGCACAGAGAATGGGAGAAAATATTTTCAAATCATTTTTCTGATAAGTGGCTTGTTTCTTAGGATATATAAAGAATTCTTCCATCTCAATAATGAAGAGACAAATAAGCCAATTTAAAAATGGACAAAGGATTTTAATGAAATTTCTCCAAAGAAGAGGTACAAATGGCCAATAAGCACATGTAAAGATGCTCAACATCATCAGTTACTAGGGACATAAAAACCAAAACCACAGTGAGATACTGCTTTACACCCACTAGGATGCCCGATATATATATATATAATATATATATATTACATATATATTATATAGATACATATATTATATGTATATTTATAGGTGTGTATTTATATAAATACATATGTATTTATATGTATATTATACCATATACACACACACACACACATATATATATATATATATATAACTGTACATACATAGTAAGAAGTGTTAGGATTCTGGAGAAATTGGAACTCTTACACATTGTTGGTGGGATAGTAGCACAGTGCAGCCACTTTGAAAAACTGGCAGTTTCTTAAAAATGTTAAGCGTAGAACAGCCAGCAATTCCAGAACTAGGTATATACTCAAGAGAAATGAAAACGTATGTTCACACAATTTATACACAAATGTTCACTGCACCATTATTCATAATAGTCAAGAATGAAAACAACTCAGATGTCTATCAACTGATGAATGGATAAACAAAATGGTGTCTATTCATAAAATGGAGTAACATTATAAACCCTAAAAAAGTAAGAAGTGTGGATACATGCCGAAACATGAATGAACTTTGAAAACATCTCGTTAAAGTGAGAAAAACCAGACACAAGAGACAATATGATTCCATTCATATAAAATGTCCAGAAAAGGCAAAACCCCATAAAGACAGAAGGCAGATTAGTGGTTGCAAAGGGCTGTGATTTTTAATGGATATAGAGTTTTTTTCTAGCTCTTAAGAATGGTTTGGAATTAGATAGTGATGATGTTACACATCTCTGAATATTCTAAACACATAAAGTATACATATAAATGAATAATCTGAAAACAAAACTAAGAAACAATTCCATTCACAATAGCATCAGCAAGAATAAAATTCTTAGGAATAAATATAACAAAAGAAGTGTAAGACTTACACACTGAAAGCAGCAAAACATTTTTTGAAAGAAATTAAAGACAACCTAAATAAATGAAAAGTCTTTAAAAGGGGAATTTCTTGGTATATGAATTATATTTCAATAGAGTTGTTACAAAAAATCATTTAAGGGCTCCACATATCAGCATGAAATAATTTTAGAAAGAGCCTCAAAGAAATTGAATCTAGCGGTTTTCAAAAATCTAACAGTACCCTTTGAAAAAAATAAAATCTTACTCCAAATTCCAACATGTGAAACAGATAGGTGTAGCATTATATTGGAATGCACTTATTATCAAGCTCTAATTTACAACAGGCCATTTGGATTAAAACAAAATTTGATAGTAATGTGGGCCACAATGCAGTCATGGATTAGGGTGGCACCCAGTGTTTTGTGTTTCATTTTATGTACAATAATAATAAAGTCCAGATAAATTGTGAATTACTGTGCCTTGCAATTTCAGAATATTAATTCATTAAACTGACCAAGAAAA
Organism: Mellivora capensis; assembly: GCA_004024625.1. Taxonomy (NCBI): domain Eukaryota; kingdom Metazoa; phylum Chordata; class Mammalia; order Carnivora; family Mustelidae; genus Mellivora; species Mellivora capensis. The sequence goes on from PISX010006806.1 coordinate 67,094, forward strand.
TGCAAAGATAAAGTTATGGAAAATTAAAGAAACTTCTCAAGTTCTGTCACTAATTGTATTTTTAAGAATGATTACCCTAACTTTACACAGATCATTAAAACTACCTGATAAGTAGGTCATAACAAAGGCACTATTATTGACTGTAATACATCAACTTAGTAAAATCGTTATGGATAGACATGGATTGGACCAAATTAAGAAATATATCAATACCAAGCTATAATAATCCTAAGCAAGGACAGAATTACAAGAATTTCAAATAGAGAGAGATACGGCAGCTTTATTAGTAAATCTATAGGGAAGAAAAAGTACATAGTGTGGGTTAACATGTTGATAATGTCCACTGGATTAAAACTGAGTATGTAATACATACTTGCACTGATTTTTAGAATCTTAAATTATATTCTCATTTTAAAAAGAAATTTGTTTTTAAGAGATTTATTTATTTTAAAGAGGGAGAGAAAGCATGTGCATGAGCACTCATGAGGAGGGGGAGGGGCAAAGGGAGAGGAAGAGGATGAAGCAGACTCCCCACTGAGCACAGAGCCCCATGTCAGGCTCGATCTCAGGACCCTGAGATCATGACCTGAGTCAAAACCAAAAGTTGGATGCTCAATTGACTGAGCCACCAAGATGGCTTCATTTTCATAAAGAAATCTGAAGCAAATGTTTCCAGAATCCAAAAAGTGTTTCTATAGAATATGGTTCAAATTCACCTATTTACCTAATTATGCTTAACTGAAGGATTGGAAAAGTCAGGCTAAATATTTAATATCCCCAACTTCTATATCCAGTTATCCTACAGAAAACGAATTCATGTTCAGGATTCTGAACTCAGGACTATTAGTACCATTGTCACCTCTTACTACCAAGTCTAAATTCTCCATTCTGGTTTTCAAGGGTCTCCACATCTGCCTTCATTCTAGTACTTTTTTCCTCCACAATTTAAAAATTTTAGTATTTTTTTTGAAGATTTTATTTATTTATTTGACACAGAGAGAGACAGAGAGACAGTGAGAGGAGTGGGAGAGGGAAGAAGCAGGCTTCCCCTGGAGCAGGGAGTCCGATGCATGGCTCAATCCCAGGACCCTGAGATCACGACCTGAGCCGAAGACAGATGCTTAATGATGGAGCCATCCAGGTGCCCCATTTCCTCCACAATTTGTAAGAGTAGTGAGGTCCCAACAATTCTGCTGGAGAAGATGAAGAGCAATTGTTGGACGAGCACTGGTGAAATGGGGATGGAGACGTTGGTGGGGGGGGCACCAAGAGCTCATCAAGAAAGTAAACACAGCGGCTGCAGGCTGTGTCCTGTGCATTTCCCTCTCAAATGTGGGGTCCAAAGCCTCTTCCTCAGAGTTCCTGTTATTATTTGAGATGGCTTTTAGTGGGGGCTGGTAAAAATCATGGAAAAGGATAATGTTCCCTCAAGCCTGCCCATAACACTGACAATTTTATTTATTTTTGAAGGTTTATTTATTTTAGAGAAAAAGAGAGCACACATGAGCTTAGGGGGAGGAGGAGCCGAGGGGGAGAGAGGATCCCAAGTGAACTCCCTGCTGAGCATGGAGCCTGATGCAGGGCTCGATCCCAGGACCGAGATCACACCCAAGCCAAAACCAAGAGTCCCACACTCAACCGACTGAGCCACTTGGCGCCTCAACACAATTTATTTTTATACAATTCTGAAGTAGTTCTGGAATCCCTGAACCACTTGTGTACATGTCTCATCTGAAGTTCCTCCTCTCTGATTGTGCCGTTCTTTCCCTCTCGGTGTGTTTTCAAGTAGCAACAGTCTAGTAAGGCCTGCTCGTTTGCTGAAGATTTTCACCAGGCTCACAGACTGCCCTTTCACCCCAACCTCTGACTTCCGGTGCATTCAATTTCTACAGGAATGACCCCTGGGCACTAAGGTATTTGACTTTTTTTTCATTCCTACTGATTTCTTCCTTCCAGTTTCATTACTTCTTGGGACTTAGCATCATCGGAGGCTGTGGTTAGGTCTTCACCAAAACTAGGAAGTAAAAATTCCAGGTGCTTAATTAAGTACAAGCTGTTATCCATGTGATCTGATCACTCATCTACTCTCACAATGTTGCTGTGACTGGACCTCCAGAATCCTGACACTATATTTTCATCAGCCCCTTTCTGTCCTCACTTCCTCCTCCATTAACTTTACAGCCCAAGATTCATTTCAATCATTCTCTTGCCTTAAACTTCCTTGTTTATCTATCTGTTCAACATACTTGACTAGATAGCAAAATGCTAACCTTGGATGACCTTGACAACTCCTTCATTGTACTGGGGAGATGATCACACAATGGAGTGGACTATAACCTTGTCTGGGCCATCATCTGGTTATATATATAATCTTGTTATATTTCTCTAATAAATTTATTTCCCCATTTTCTCAATGATTATAAATCTTCTGTTCTAAAATCACCTGACCACATTTCTTTTCTCCTTCTTTATTTTTGCTATACACACACACACACATACACACACACACACACACACACACACACACAGTATAATCTACCTTAATTTTCTTCCAAAAGAACTACAAACGCTCTTATACCTAAATCCTCTGCTCCTTTCTCACCATTGTTGTAAGACAGAGTATCTCTACTTCAGACCAATTTTTCCACGTCTGGAATCTATGTCCTCAAACTTTCTTAAAAAAAACACGGCGTGTCTCTCTATTTCTCTCATATCCTAAATATCTCTCTTTACTGGATTCTTCTCATCCATATTTAAACATGCTTAAGTCTCACTCATATTTAAAAAAAATTTTTTTTAGATCTCAAACCTTCTTCCAGATACTCTATTCTCTTTCCCCCCTTTCTCTTCTATCTTTTCCCTACTTAGTGTCAGACTTGGTTACAGAGTTTGACTACATTAGCTCATATACTCAGTTCCCACTCATTCCTGAACTCATTATGCTCCCACTGCTCCACCAACACGAGTCTCATGAAGATCAATTAGTGAGACCTTCATGTTCAATCTAACCAAGGTGAGCGTCATCTTAGTTAACCATGTAGTAACATTCAATACAGCCAATTACTTTCTGTTTGAGACCCAATCCTGGCTTCTGTGATACCTCCTTCCCTCCCTTTTCTTTCTCCCTCCCTCCCTTTCTTCCTTCTTCTCTCTCTTTTCTTCCTTTCTCTCTCTCTCTTCTTCCCTCCCTTCCTTTTTTGTTTTTCTTCTTTCTAGTTGTGACAGGACAGCTAATTGTCTATAAAAATCTATTTTCCACTTCCTTCTGGGTGCAAGGCTTCCACATTTTCAGCTTCTTTTGGAGTCAGGTATGGACCCGTGACTGAAAATGGAATGTAAGCAGAAGAGACAGAGGCCTGAACCTTAAGACATTGGGCAAGCCTCCTCTCTGTCCTACTTTGCTCTTTCTTATTACTCGGAACCTGGAAACAATGGAGATCCAGCTTTGAACAACTGCACGACAATGCCTTACAGTAAAAGTTGGTAAAGTACAGCTTGTGGGCCAGATCTGGTCTGTGGCCTGTTTTTCTATGGTTTGGAAGCTAAAGATAGACTTCACATTTTTAAAAGTTGTTTAAAAAAAAAAGATGAGGAGGAGGAATATGACAGAGATCCCGTGTCACTGGCTAAGGCTAAAATATTTACTTTTTATCCCTTTACAGAAAGAAATTGCTGAGCTCTGTGCTAGGGGATAGGTGGTAAAGCAACACCATGAAACGAAAATGGACTCCCAGATGCGCATGTGGAGTGGAGGCTCCCCCTCTGATCTCACTGGCAGGTGGCCATCTGGGTCTGTCTGCATGGCCTCTGTGCACCCGGGGGTGGGGGAAGCGATGCAGACTGTTGATGCAAATGTTGCCACCATGTCAAGGATAATCAAGTCCTCCACTGACAGCACCCATTACACTGTGGCGGGCTAATTTGTCAGCTAGAAGTAGGTCAAATTCTCAGCCCCTTCACGGTTAACAGGCAACTTCTGTTTTAAGTATCTTTCTTTAAAATAACATACAGTTTTTAAGGGGTGCTTGGGTGGCTCAGTTGGTTAAGTGTCTGCCTTCAGCTCAGGTCACGATCTCAGGGTCCTGGGACTGAGTCCCACATCGGGCTCCCTGCTCATCAAGGAGTCTGGTTCTCCCTCTCCCACTCCCCCTGCTTGTGCTCCATCTCTCGCTGTGTCTCTCTCTGTCAAACAAATGAATAAAATCTTTAAAAATAAATAAATAAAATTAACCAAGGAGGTGAAAGATCTCTAATCTGAAAACTACATGACATGGATGAAAGAAATCAAAGACAAAAAGTGGAAATGTATCCTGTATTGAATGGGAATAATATTATATGAATAAAATATATATGAATAATATGAATGGGAAGAATGTTACTATTAGAATGTTGAATTAGAATGTTATTATTAGAATGTTGATACTACCAAAAGCCATCTATGGATTCAATGCAATCCTATCAAGATTCTAATGGCATTTTAAACAGTCCTAAAATTTATAAGAAACTATAAACCATAAAATTTATATGGAACCATAAACACTCCTAAAATTTATATGGAACCATAAAACCATAAAATCCCAAATAGCCAAAGAAATCCTGAGAAACACAGAAGCCTTCACACTTCCTGATTTCAAGCTATACTATAAAGCTACAATAATTAAAACAGTATGATAATGGCATAAAAACAAACAGATGAGAGGAACAGAACTGAAAACCCAGAAATAGACCAAAACATCTATAGTTAGCTAATATTTGATGAGGGAGCCAAGAATACTCAATGAAGGAAAGGCAGTCTCTTTAATAAATAGTTATGGGAAAACTGGATACAGGCATACCTCATATATTTGTGTAATCTCACATACAGAGCCTAAAAACATTGAATTCATGGAAACAGGACAGTAGGATGGTGGTTGCCAGGGACGGAGGGGTGTAGGAAATGATGAAATGTTGGTCAAAGAGTACAAACTTTCAGTTATAAAATGAATGCGTTCCAGGGACCTAACTAACGTACAGCATGGTGACCACAGCTTATGGTATACTTGAAAGATGCTGGAAGAGTAGAGCTTTAATGATCTCACCATAGCACCAACAAGATTGCAAGTACACGAAGTTAAAAGAAAGTGCTAACTAACTTTACTGTGGTAAGCATTTTGCACTATATGTATGTGTATATCATATCATCACAACGTATGTCTTACACTTACATGTTATGCCAATTACATCCCAACAAATCTGGGGAAAAAAAGACAAAAATCTTAGCAACAGGTAACAGGCATAGTTAGATCTGTAACAGAGATAAGATTCAAGCCAGCTAACAAGAATCCAAGAGAGAGGCCAGGAATTGCTGGTACCATGGATAGTTCCATGACTCAACCGGTTTCTCTCTCTCTAATCTCAGAAGGTCAGAAATTATACCTAGTTGGAATACTCTGATTTTAATACCTGGTGGCCATTTTACAGACACTTGGAAGATAAATATCTCAATCATTTGTGACATACAGAATGGCCATATGTGATGTATTACTGGCCAATATAAGTTAGTTGCTAACACCATCATTATCACTAAGGGACTGTCAAGTGACCATTTATTTACAAAACTCTTTTATATCCAAGCAAGATGAGGAGGGCTTCAGCCTGGAAAAGATGAGGACTGCGTACCTGCAGAACATATGAAGCAGTAAGAGGGATCCTGGCTGGGCAGCCTGGTGGGAGCTACCAGATCCAGCACAGGAAGAAGAGGCCGTTTAGTCTAGGCTGGGCGGTAAGAGTGCTCCTCCCCACACATGTAAGGAGGACATCCTGCTGAAGCACTGAAGGGTAACACAGAATGGGCTCTCAGAGCCTCAGCAGGATGAAGGCATCCATGCAGAGACATGAGTCAGTCTGAGATATTAGATCCTAAATAGGGCGAGGAGGCTACTTTCACAGAAAGGTGGTCCAGTATGGGGTGTCCTAGCCCTAGCAGAGTAAGCCAGGTGCCTCTGAATCAGGGGTGGGGTTGGGCAGACTGGGTATCAGAGATCAAGCACAGTGACGACTTTTAACCAGGAGCAAACAGACACAAGGATTTGGAGTCTGGGAGAAGAGTATGAGGATGGAGCAGCAGATGTCTGCAGTAGAACCCGAGTGACATACAAAGGGACTGATCAAATAGGTCCATGCATTGAGGAAGGGAGCCAGGCTTCTCACGGTCAAAGAAGGTAGTTACAGATCAGAATGAATCCTGGGATGTGGACTGGAACTGGTGATCCCAGTATGAACACATGGCTTTCAATAAACAGAGATGTAAATATGTACATACATGAATATATATACATATACTAATAGAGTAATAATACTCAAAAAGAGAATAGAGTATTTCATACATCTTGCCTCGATGAGAAAGTGGTGTAGACCATGAAAGCTATTTTGCATGGTTTATATGGTACTAATGTAAAATGAGAACTTCAAAAATTTACATTTCTTTCATATTTTATTTGTTATAAATTTCTAATATAAATTTGTATAAATTTGTTCTACTTCTGTATTAGCACAACTATCCATGTCAAAAGGAGAATTAAAAAAATCATCTGTGTATAATGTTAACAGGGACAAAATGGACTGTGGAAGTAATGAACTGTGGCTTCTCATCAACAGGAAACCAAATTAAACTACTCTATTCTTACAGAAAAAACGGGTAAAAGGTAAAGTAGAAGTGGCAATGGCAGCAGTAAGGGAGTGATGAGACCTATGATCACATTAGTACAACTAACAATTACTGAGTGCACACTAAGTCCCAGGTACTGTGTAACTGCTTTATACAAATTAATCTTAGAGACACTGGCACCACAGCATTAGGAAATGATGATTTCGGTTTAAATTTATGAACACCTTCATGTTTCAAATTTCCTCTCTTAAACTTTAAAATGGTAGTAACAATTCTCTTATGCCACAAAACAGACTATCTGAAGATTGGTTCTGATTCTAATGCTGAACATTACAAATAATTCAGTGAAACAGCAAGGTATGATTTATATGTTCATTATAATGTGAATATAGAAGGATCTTTCTGAGAGTCTTTAATACAACTTCATAGTGAATTCTCCAGTTACCGGAGTTATTTCACACGATGTTATTACTGTTTTTTGTTCATATCCTCACAGAGCATTCAAAGCAGCTCCTAGGAAATGAAATGTTAAGAACTATAGAAATAGCAGTGTTTCTTATTTCACTATATCATGAAGCGTACCATTTTAGAACAGGATTTTTTTCATACTATTTCCATTTTACAGTGTGATTTCAGGATGGTCTAGGTGGGACTGCACTATAAAGATGGCCTTGAGGACTGTTAACAGGCCACATGGCATATTTCCCCAAATTCATGTTTCTAAGAGACCAGTGAGGCCCAGGAAGTGTTGAATTTGCCCATTTCTGAAAATTTACTTCTAATGTCTCCCGTGCCATGACAAACTTTCAATAAAACTGAATCCAAAGACAATCTAATCTATAATTTCTAAGATTACATATAATGAACTTTTTTTGTAAAATAATTTTTCTTACGGCCATAATGACTTTAATCCCTTTTAAGACATTTTCCATCTTTTTCTGTTCTGAAAATATGTCAAGCTTCTAATGAATCAAGGGGATCAATAATTTTAATATTTTAAAATAGATCTGAAATATAAAGTTTTGAAAAAAGCCAAAGGCAATGAAAGTTAACACTTACTAGTGTGTATAACCATTTCTTCCTATTCAGGCTTATTTCAAAATAGTTTACAAAAATACAATTCTCAATACAAGTATTTTCAATAAAACCATGTGTATTAAATGTGAATTTTAATAGTTTAATTGGTTGCAATTTGAGCAGATAGTTTTGGAGAAGTATTTTATGCTACCAACAAGTCTTATAGTACAGTTTTCTTAATGATATGGTTAGTTTCTTGTTAAATCTTATCAGATGTTTTAAAACTTGGCAAGGACTCATTTTAGTCCTATATCTACCCAGGAATTAACAGGAAAGAATAAAATGTGGAAATAAGATAGAATCTATAGGGCAATGATAATACTATTCAGGTACTAGTGTCTGCTGTAGAGCTTTAAAAGCTTTTTAAAGATATGAAGAACCTGGCCCTATTCCTTTAATATTTTGATTCAAGAAATGGGAACCTACTCACCTTTATTTTTAAAAGTCCCCAAGTCATACTAATGTAATCAGGATTGAGAATCCTAATTTTCAGAAATTAGCTTATAGCCAATTAAGCATATCACTGTTTAACATAGAACTCAAGATTCCTAAAACAGTATACAGAAAAGTATGCCTAATTCTAAAGTATTATCACATTGATTAAAATAGGATTTCATCCATGGTATGTCCAATCACTAAAGTTTTAGTGAATTTTATTTTATTTGGGGTAGGGGGAAGGCAGATGGAGAGGGAGAGAAAATCTTCATCAGGCTCCCAACACAGGGCTCAATCTCATAACCCTGAGATCATGACCTGAGCTGAAATCAAGAGTCAGATGCTTAACCAACTGAGTCACTCAGGCGCCCCTTGTGAATTTTATTTTTAAGAAATTTAAATAAACTTTATATTAGACATTAGTTATCTCCCTAGTATCCATTCATCACTTCCTTCTAACAGTGAACGTTCCACTCCTTTCCATTACCTAATATAATATGGAGGTGATCCATTGCCCAACTCTAGGGTTTAAGCTAAACAGTACAGCCCATCCCTGTGATTGGTTCTGGGATGGGCAGGTAACCTAGTGAGACACAATAAGTTTCAAGAGGGCAATGATGTGAAACATGATTATGATATTGACAGGGTGTGAGGGGATTGGGCAGGGGCGGTGGAAAGGGTAGAAAGAGAGAGAAACCAGGACTTTTATGGTACTATTTGAGTCACTGGATCAAGCTATGCCTGAAGACAGACCTATTCTCTAGATGGTCCGTGACCACTCAAGCCATTTTGAAATAGTATGCATTCACTTGAAACTGATGGCATCTTAACTGATGGCAAATATTTACTCAACATAATCTCTGGTTCTTCTTAGGTACTTTCAGTTAGTTAAATGAGGGTGTAGAGTTTTCTAAAATGGAAACTTCTCCTCATATTTTTACTATAACCTCACAGACCACTTCTTCGTAATTCTACTCGCCTGAGTTTTTTTGAATGCCCCAAGAACGTACACTGCTAGATATTTGAAAAGGAAACCAACGACAGTAAAAGATGAAACGATCTCATGAAATACAGAAAAGAGACAAAAGTATAACTTCTGAACTCACCCCAAAGCATATCCCTCAACTCACTTGTATCTACAATGTTTTTTGGAAAACATTTTCTATATGAGTGGCCTTGAAATTTTAGTGTATTTAATGACCTCTTGGGAAAATTGTGCTAAAGAAAGATTATGAGGCTGCTTCCTAGTCATTCTGATTCGGCAGATGTGGTTTAGGGGATCTAGTGTTGAGCCCAGAGAACAGTCTACATTTATAAATCTCCTTAAAATAATTAATGGTCATAAACAGGACCTGGTAATCAGATTTTTTTTATTTTTTATTTTTTTAAAGATTTTATTTATTTATTTGACAGACAGAGATCACAGGTAGGCAGAGAGGCAGGCAGAGAGGGGAAGGGAAGTAGGCTCCCTGATGAGCAGAGAGCCCTAGGCAGGGCTCAATCCCAGGACCCTGGGATCACGACCTGAGCCGAAGGCAGAGGCCTTAACCCACTGAGCCACCCAGGCACCCCTGATAATCAGATTTTAAATATGAAATATTATTTACTTGGAAAGAAGGGAGAGATTTAAAGGCAAAATCATTCATTTTATGAATATTCTCCCAGAAAGATAAGTTTAGGTTAGACACATAAATGTGAACTCATGAACATGTAAGGTTGAAGCCTGCTACCAAAATCCTTGGTTGTAAGCCACAGTGAACACTCTTGGTTACATACTCAACAGCATTCCCAAACCGTGTAATTTACAAAGGCCTTTTCTTCTATGACTGTTCTTTCTTCTTTTTTTATTTTTTTAGAATATACGGTCTTTAAAATGTATATAACAAGTTATCATATCTTCCTGAAAATACTAATCAGGATTAGTTTTTACTTTAAAAAAAAATTTTTTTTAAATTTATTTATTTGTCAGAGAGAGAGGGAGAGAGAGCGAGCGAGCACAGGCAGACAGAGTGGCAGGCAGAGGCAGAGGGAGAAGCAGGCTCCCTGCCAAGCAAGGAGCCCGATGTGGGACTCGATCCCAGGATGCTGGGATCATGACCTGAGCCGAAGGCAGCCGCTTAACCAACTGAGCCACCCAGGTGTCCCTTGGATTAGTTTTTACTTTTCTTCTCATCTCTGCAATATGTACTCTTCCAGGAGGGTACATTGTTTTAAAAAATATTTTTTTATCCTGGGTTTTCTCTTTCCTGTTGTAGGTTTTCCCTTAGGGTCTCCTGAGCTATGCTTGCCTGCTCCTATTTAAAAATGCGTCACTAAAATGCTGATCAAAAACTCCATACGTTTAAACACAGGTTGCTCGCCGACTGGCATTCATGGGACCAGGCAATTTCCTTGGGGAACTCCTAAACATCACTATGAGGTTAGGGTGTTAGCTTGGAATCCTTGAGTTTTTCCAGAGAAGCAACCTATGATAGTTACTGCCCAGATACAGTCACAAGCCTGACTCTGTTCTTCAGGCCAGAAGGGAATTTACAGACTTACAGTGACTCTCATCTTTAGCCGCCAGACTCACGCCATCCTCTGCTGTCCCCAGAAGTGTGTTTGGTTCTGTGGATCACAGCAGTCCCTGCCTTCTGTGAGCCCTTCCCTAGCTCTCCTCTGCTCTGCTGAAGCAGTAGCCTTCCACCCACACTGCCTTCCAGAGTCTCAGCTCTCACAGCTGCTGATGCCCTCGTCCCAGTTCTCTTTGAGCTGGTGGGTACAAATGTCAATGTGTGTGTATTTATTTCTTTAACCAAAGTACTATCATTGGAGATTACAGGAAGAAGAAATATACATATGTGGTTAATCCACTATCTTTAGGAATAAACAAACCATTCCTTGCATTTCCTCCTGATACTGCCGGTTTAGGCAAACTTGTTTAATATGTACTAAGACTTGCCATATATTTAAGCTTTTTGAGTTCAATAATATTTTTTAAAGATTTATTTGTTTGAGAGAGGGGGGAGAGCGCATGTGCAAGTGTGCATCCATGCAAGTAGGAGGGAGGGGCAGAAGCAGACTCCCCACTGAGCAGAGCCCCACATTGGACTGGATCCCACAACGCTGAGATCATGACCTGAGCTGAAATCAAGATTCCAATGCTCAACTGAGTGAGCCACCCAGGTGCCCCAAGTTCAACATTATTTTCATAAATTAAGAAACTGGAATCAAAAATAGTGGTAACTGGGGTATTTGGGTGGCTCAGTTGGTTGAGCGACTGCCTTTGGCTCAGGTCATAATCTTGGAGCATAGGGCTCCCTGCTCAGCAGGGGGTCTGCGTCTCCCTCTGACCTTCCCCTCTCATGCTTTCTCTCTCATCCTCTCTCTCAAATAAATAAAATCTTTAAAAAAATTGTGATAACTGGACAAGTATTTAGGAAAGACTTTGCGAATTTATTACTTAAATAAGACTTAAGAGAATGTTTGTCCCAAGAGAGCAAATTTTTATACTTAAAAGCAGAACTTTATTTATAAGCTACTGATATACAATTATAAATGTTAATCTACAGATAATATTGACACCTTAGCAATTCTTTGTATGAAATATTGTTCACTATTATTCACTGCCCCTCGCTTCTATTTTTAAAAAGTATTCTTAAAAAAGAGAGAGAGACTATACAGTAGAGACCATTTGCAGCCTGTAAGGCCCAAAACAAATGAGCCCTTGAGCACTTTACAGAAAGGTTGCCGACCGCTGCTTTAGACACTGAAATGTCTGTGGAGGTGGCCTGTGTTAATTTGGGGCAGAAACCTGAAGGAACAGGGATTCGTTTGCTATATCCTCTGACAACCAGCAACGTTTCAGAAAGAACCTCCTCCAGCCATCTGGATCCCAGAGTGACAGCGGCACAGAAGAGCCCCAGCCGAGCTCCGTCAGACACAGAGCACAATGAAAAAGGGACCTCTGATGTTTACAAGCCATTACAGCTTTCAAGGCAGGCCAACTCAGAGTAACCCAGGAGCAACTGCTGGGGATGTTTCACTAACAACATACGAGTCCCCCCACGTGACTGAAAACAATAAAACTGCACCGACTGAAAGAATATTTATAATTCAGACTTCTAAATAATCACTCAAAATATATTTCTAAAAAGTTGTATCTTAAAAACATTCAAGGACTGAGTTATATTTAGTTCCCAAAAAAGTTCTTTTACTAGGTATTCGTATGGTTAGATTAAACACTTTTTATACCATTGGATTAAAGGACTTTTACTTTGCGGCGCCTGGGTGGCCCAGTTGGTGAAGAGTGCTACTCGATTTTGGCTCGGGTCATGATCTCAGGGTCCTGAGCAGGAGCCCTGCCTTGCTCCACACTCAGTGCGGAGCCTGTTTGAGATTCTCTGCCCCTAAGCTTATGCACGTGCTCCCTCTTTAAAAAAAAAAAAAAAGGACTTTTACTTTCTTCTTTTCCAGATTGCTAACGTTCCTTCTTATTTTGAAATTTGAAAACCACACTGCAATAATTTTTTCTTATGGACTGGCACCTAATGAAGATTGCTACTGAATTAAAACAGTAAATTTATCCACACATGAATAAGACCAAACAAACCAAATTAGTTAACAGTGTCAAGTTCCTATATGCTAGATGATGTTTTAAATTCTTTACATGGATTATCTCCTTTAATTCTCACAAACATTTTCTGAGGCAGCTTTACTGTTACTATCCCCATTTATGAATGAATACATGAGGTCTAGAGTAGCTGAGGATTCCCCCAAGAACACAAGTCAGGACGAAGTGGGAAACCAAGATGTGAAACTGGGGACTGCACAGCCTCCGTGCTCCCAACCTCGATGCTACAGCAACCCACCCAAAGACAAACAGAAACTTGGTCATGAATGCCTAACAATTCTGACATTAAAACTATAGATTTCTACTATCTGGTAATTCTTTAATCTTTTATGACAAATCACAAATGAGTTAATATAAAGAAACATTTTTTATAATGTGAATACAGTGCAAGGGACAATGGCAGCTTTTATTTCAAAGTAGAATATATCCCACCAAATTAAGTTAATATGAAAAAGTACTTATAATAATACATGCTATTTTCCATGAACCAGATCTTATTCCTTGAAAAATGAATTAAATGAATAAATGAAATAAATGAATAAATGAAATAAATGAATTAAAGTTTAATTAGTTCACTTTATTTTTAATCGTAGAATAAGGAAATATTAGGAGATATAGAATTTTGATTATATAAATTATATACTTTGATGATACAACATGAGATAGTTTAAAAACTGTGTGTACCAAACTTATCCAGTTTTCACTTTCTGTCAACTCTATCAGTTTTTTTCTGCTAGAAAAAACGTGATCAGTACTATTCTGTTCATCGTTGCCCAAAGTGACAGACTACAAAAAGACCACTGTAAATGGGTAAGATATAGCCTATATAAAAAATTGTATACTAAAGGAATGACAAGACATTTTTTTTTTTAAGACAAGAGAGTAACTTTTTTTAAAGAGAAAGTGAGCAAGCGTGAATGGGAGGGGCAGAGGGAGAAGCAAACTCCCCACTGAGTGCAGAGCCCAAGGTGGGACTCGATCTCATGACCCAGAGATCACAACTTGAGCTGAAATCAAGAGTCGGGTGCTCAACTGACGGAGCCACCCAAGCACCATGAGTGTATCTTTAAAAAACGGTAAATAATGGCAGAATGATTCAAATTAAGGATAACCTATTTCATTTCAAGTTAACAACTAATATTTCTAGTCTACAAGGTTTTCATGTAGCTCACTCATTTACTCATCCTAACCTTGTGAAGCAGTCAGGTCACATACTCCCATTGTATCCCCGGCGTTAACATGTACGTACACTAGGGAGAATTAGATTTTTCTCAAGAATATCTCTGCATGCTCAACACTTAGAAATATGCATTTCACTTAAACAGGAGCTTTCAGTAATGAGTAAGCACACATGGCATGTGCAGGATGACCATACTCATTTTTAGTGATAGAAATCACTTAAACATATATGCCTAAATAGAAACAGCATCAGGAACTGATATTCAGGCTTATCATGTACTATCATTTTTTTGGACTAGAATTATTCTTTGCTCTGAATAGAATTAAGTAAAATGTAACTGTCAAGTGGAGATTTTTTCTGGCTCCTGCTATGTAATAGGAACATGATGGGAGAAAACAACTAAGAAAAAAATTAAAGGCTGCTTCTGTTGGCTATTTCTTTTGTCTGTAAGAACAACCTCACATAATGTTACTGTTTGATACTTACCAGCCTCCTACCACGTAAACAAGCACAGTGGATACAACTCTACTCTTAACTGCTCAACAACCCAGAAGAAAGGGACTTGCTCATGATAATGTACTAAAGTGCACCTTTAAAGGGAAGTACATGGAACTCCCAGCTGGGATTAATGAAGAAGGTATGTATTCAGGATGTCTACTACCTAGACCCTCCAAAAGAATTATTTTTAAAAATAGCGGTCAAGGGGCACCTGGGTGGCTCAGTGGGTTAAAGCCTCTGCCTTCGGCTCAGGTCATGATCCTAGGGTCCTGGGATCGAGCCTTGAGTTGGGCTCTCTGCTCAGTGGGGAGCCTGCTTCCTCCTCTCTCTCTGCCTGCCTCTCTGCCTACTTGTGATCTCTGTCAAATAGATAAATACAATATTTTAAAAAATAGCAGTCAATATTTATAACTTGAATGTTAAGTATCTTTCCATGATGTTTCTGTAAAGTACATTATATTACCCCTTCTTGCTAATGCACTTTAGAATATTCTTAATTATAGAATATGCTGCCTTCTTGAACCTAAATTTATCTGTCATAATCCTTACGCCACTCTAAATTGATCAAATAGTACCATCTTTCCATAAAGCATTTGTTAATTTCTCTCATTAGTATTACAAGTAATTGAAATCAGTATCTTGGAAAAGTTAATTGCATAAAATAAAATATAGGAGAAAGGAATAGAATACCTGTACCTAAAGCTTATTCCTTAATTTTCTGGCTTATTTAAAAAAACAAACAAACAACTAACAAACACGAAACAAGAATGAAGTACATATTGGTTCAGTGGTTTATAGTTTAGTCTTGGATGGTTCAATGAAATGAATCCCAGTTGAATTGATGTTCTTTATTCCCTATATTCAATATACAGAACAAACAGTTTAAGCACTGAGATTTCAGTTTTTCCCACTCAATTTTCCTGCATGTTCAAAATTTCTTGAGACATAGGATTTAAACTTGACTTCTTCTTAGTCTTATATAAAGTAAGAATCTAATTTAAACAAAAAGCTTCCTTTTAGGCTCTAATTTCGCTTCTTTCACTGAAAGATTTACCTGATAGCAATTCTTCATGTGAGACTAGAGTTATTCCTCTCTACTGATAATATATGCTCAACTACTTTGAATAACTGTCTCTAAATAGGTCTGTAACTATTTAGTTTTATACTAAAGTGAGCCATGAATCGTATAAGTGTTATCGTCTAGGGACCTGAATTGCACACATGCAGCTTTCTCCTTTACGTAGTAACTGTTAACTGTGATCATTAGTTTATCATGAAGTATCTACTTTAAATTGCTTTAGGATGAAGAAATGTAATCTACATTGTAAATTTCTGACAAGGTAGTATGTGAACGTAATGAATATGAAAATAGGAGAAGCCAAGTTTTAAAAGATATTTGCTAATAATACAGACTAAAGTATGATTCTTAGAGGGACACACATTTCAATTACAGAGTATAAGCAATAATTTACCTGTCTTAAAAATAAAAGTCACAGTATAAATATTAAACTAAATTAATTCAGTCTAGTAACAAAAAAAAGGCTATTTTTGAGATACAGGAAATTTTAGGAATTAAAGATTGAAAGTGCAGGTATCTAAAAGAAGATCTTCATTTCAGTAAGTCATGAGGAAGGCTGATCACTCTACAAGACTGTGGCATTAAACTCTTGAATGGGGAATTATATGAACATATATGTTCTTTGTTGATTATTATTTAGAAGCAATACATTGTGATGTGTTCCTACTTAATTACTCTAAGATCATAATTATTGGATTCTAGGTCATAAAAGATTCCTAACAGGGCTATTTTAAGGATATTGATACTTACCAGGGTATGGATCTCAGTAAGAATTTCAGAACTATCAGGTTTACCTGAATATGTTAATGAAATCAACTTAACAAGTATTCACTGAACACCTATATTCTAGGTTCTATGAAAAGTAAGTATAACTAAAACCATTTAAGTCAAACAGATAGACTCTATTCTCAAAGTATTTAAAATCTAGAAGTAAGATATAGAACAAGTTCAATAACAAGAAAATGTATGACTAGCTGCAGAAACAAGCAACAGAGGCAATAACTGAGAAATAATATGTACCACATGCACCCACTTGCCCACCCATCCAACCAACACAGCAATAACCAGTACTCGCTACTTGGTCTACAGAGACAGATAAGATCAACTAATTTAAATTTGTATTAGAAACAGTCTAACAAACTTCTATAAAGATGAGATTTAAATTAGACTTTAAATAACATCTGAGATTTAAGTAGATTCAAATTATAATCGGGACTGACATTTTAGAACAATCTAAATGAAGGCAAATCCCTCATGACATTGGCCAGATCTCTTGCTTTAACACCCATTCTGTTATTCTCTGTATTTCTTCACTACCACAAACTGCCATCACACTCCTCCTTTTCTGAATTTTTTCACTATGCCTTCTGGTCCTCCTGATCTATGATAAACTCCTCCAGAACCTGAGTTTCTTCTCTGAACCCCAAAATCTTACTTCAACCCAAATCCAACTCTGCCCTGAGGATACATCAACCTCTGTAGACCTCTCCTGGTTACACCCTCACACCTGAAGTATCTCAGGGTCAAGAAGTACCTAGTAAGTACCTCTAGCCTTACAACTTCAGTTTCCTCATGTTTTCTGTGTGTCTCAAGACTGAAATCGAAGTTTCAGCTGGGCTGGGCTATTAGTACCTGAAGGCTCTGGCTGAGAATCTACTTCTAAGCTCCTTTGAGATGTTAGCTGAAAGCAGTGCTTTGCAGTTGTGGGACTGAAGCCCCCCATTTTCTAGCCAGTCGCCCTGCGTGTGTTACGCTAACTAAATACTGTCTGTATAAGGAAGGGTTGCGAATGTTTGTGAGAGACAGAGTGAAGATTATTATTAAGGAATCTAGGAGGCTGAATGAGAAATACGACTGGACTGAGGAAAGGAGGAGAGGCTGTTGCAGGCAACTGTTACATACGGTAGTAATGCTGTGCCAAAAATGCAGGTGAAGGAGGTGACTGGGATTCTCCCCTGGGAAAGAGTGCCATCTGCACGCAGCTGAGCATCAGAGAAAAATTCCAGTTATAAGAGGGATACACCACGGTAGGAAGGGTAACTGCTAATACTCCAGCTGCTGAGTATGGCTTAAGAGATCACTTAAACAAGTAACAATACACCATATGGCTATTGCAACATTTTTTCAGTCAGGGTTCTGTTTGAAATCACTGGCAGCTAAGTCTCCGTGGAATAGCAATGTCCTAAAGAAATCGGGACGACTAGAGAACAGGCTTATGGGGAAGCTTCTGAAGAAAAAAACCGAAAACCATCCTGCAGAACTGGCCTGGTGAGGACACCCTGCTGCTGCCCCCGTTGGACACCTACGTGTCCAGGTCTTTTCTCTCCTGCAACTGTCGCTGTCTAGCACCAACACTGTTTCTGCACCTGCCAAGCTGTTTGGGAATTACTACTGACCCTGAGGACCAGATTCCTCCACCATCGGCCTCATGCAGACATGAGGGGAGTGCAGCACCTGCTTCTCTGCTAAGTCTGCCCTGAGGTTTCCTGGAAATGAGGCAGAGTGGCAGAGCCCAGGGAGCATGGCTCCTGCTCTAGCTACCAGTCAGACTGGGAAAGAACTTTATAGCTTACCTGTAGGGGGTGGGACTAGTAGTTGGGGCTTTCTCAGACATTAGAAGATGGTTGAAAAGATAGGGAAGAGTAAGAAAACATAATCAATGCCTGAACAAAACATAATACATTTAGCACACAAAACTCATCTGAAATCCACCTGTTTCTGTTCTTACCTAACATTTTTCCCAATATGAATTAGTAGAATTGCAGTATCAGAGATAGATGGGACATTTGGTTTAATGCCCTCATTTTACTAATGAGAAACCTGATGCCTAAAGAAATTAGATCATTTATCCAAGGTTATAACCACAACTAGTTAGTAGAAAGAACTCGTGTTTTTCAACAGGAAAGAAGACAAGAGAGAAGAACAATTAAACACAGGCATTAAATTTGAAAAGTGTGACAATGTAGAGGAAAAAATTCTCCAAGAGCAGAAGATGCATAGTTTTATTCAGATTTAAATGTTATGTCTTAGACGCTGTTTGTCTGGCATGTTTTTGGTGAGCCTCAAATTTATTGTACTGGTTGTCAGAAACACAGAATTGATGGCCATAAGCTAATACATGTAATGAACAGAAATAATTAAGTTTGACCACAGATAAAACCATATTATTTTCTACGGCTTCATTTTCTTTGTGAAATGAATATAATTAATATAGAATTGGGAACAGATAATTTGAAGTAAATAAACACAAAATACATACCTCGTGATGATATAGTCATTCTCTTCTAATTTAAATCAGGTATTTCTCTAAAAGAATGTATTTTCCACAGATTAACTAGTCATCACTCAGACCAAATCATGAGAAAGTTTAAAATCCTATTAAGAATTGCAGACTATTCAATTTTATTAAAAAATTATCTTTTTCCCCTCTGGAATATTGCCTGGACTTTCTTTTTTCTTTTCTCTGATAAACTGATATTATATTTTTAAAAAGGACATTTCCCCAAAATGGTAATTCTGCAATTTAAAGTTATAACAAGTTATCAATAAAGGCTAAATATTATCCTATAAACCAGCAGGGATATACCATATTTATTATCACCTTTTGGTTTTAAATATGTTTTAAAATGGGATAGTGAAAAAAAAAACACAACTATTGTGAATGACCATCCTATAAGATCAAATGTTGTCTGGTATAAATTCAGTGAGGCTCTGATTCTGGACTTGTGCTTTAAAAAACTCTAAAATACACTTTCATTTAAAGACACACATCCATTCTAAAATCTCTGTACTTGTATTATAAAAATGCTCCTAATTCAATATAACACAGGGAGAAATAAATATAATTCATAATTTACACTTATGGCCTATCATAGATTTTCTTATCTAAATAACTACGTGGCATAATGTATCTTCCCAATTTAAAGTAGTTCAGCTCTCCTGTGCTCTGCAATGTCTTGGGGGAGGTTAGTTACAAATACGGAGAGAGAGAGAGCTGTAGGTGATGAGAACCTGGAGGGAAAAAAAAAAAAGAAAAGAGAGAACACCTCATAGGCCAAACTTAAGTATTCTCCCAAAGATTCTCCCAAAAATCTATTTTTTTAAAAAGGGTGCAGAGTATAACAAGGCCAGGTCTTCTTTTGAACCTTTAAAAATAATTTCATAGGAACTCTGGAAAGATAATCAGTCATGAGCTCGGCAGCAGTACATAGTCTAAAAAAGCAAATAATTTCTGCAGTATAGTAAGTAAGATATGGGGCTGGATCTTGCTTTATCACTTAGTTTTAACCTGGAAAGAAAACAATAAATTCTACAAGGAGTTCACTTTGATGTCATAATCAATCATCTAATAAATATTTAACAAGAACAAACATGTAATACACTGGATCTGACTCTGTGAAGGATAAAATACATAAAATGAATCACATATAATCTTCAAGGGCAACTTTTATAGAATGAGAAAAAATTATACCTACCTATCCGAGGCTTAGAAATTTTGTAAAGGTATGATTATTACATTAAAAAATTGAAAAAGTTGTTGGGTTGATCATGGATTTTAAAAATTATGGATGTTACATACCACGACATAAATCGTATTCAGACTATTTGATCAGATACTCACAGAATGATTGTAAGAAGGTTCCAATATCACAGGTAATGACATTTTCCCTTGAAGATTCAATTTTGTTAAATAAAAAATCTTTTCCCCCACAATCTTTTCTTTTTTCATGCGATGTACACCATACAGTCTAAACCGAACAGCATAATTTCCAATCATCTCAGATTCAACATGATTAAATTTGAATGTTTCTGTGAAGACAGGGCATGGTCCTCTCTGGATGCTGGTTTTTGCTCTCTGTTTCTTTATAGGTAGAAGAACAAGGTGTACTTGCCATGAGTTGCCACCTGTCCTGTTATATGTTGGGATATCTGTGACAGCTGTCACTGTTACCAGAAGCTTCTGTTCTTGGGAGTCATAGTCAAAAGTCACATCCAGTGTGCCATATTTAGCTTCTGGCTCAGGATCAAAAGGTTTAGGAAGCTGTGAAGATGATCCTTGAGCTGACATATCCTGAAAAAAGCAAATTTAAATGTTTTCAGTTTTTAGCTCTATTATTTAATCTAGCATGTAAATAAATACCTGACATTTCTTTAGAAAGATGATGTGGAAACTGTCTTGATTTGCTGTCAGAAAGAAAGAAATAGTAATTAACAGTCAACTACAATCAAAAGCTACTCTACAGGGCCAGGACAGTAAAAGTGGTAGCTTTAACTCAAAAACTTAGTATAACAAAGACAAAGAATTTAGTATCCTCCAATTTTAAGAAAGTTGGATCTATGTCTTTATGATGAGAATTGAAAATATATATTTCAATGTGTATCTCTCTTCCTTTTGTAGGAACTTTATTTTTTGGTAGGATTTTATTTCCAACATTATAAACAACGTAACTGCCAGCTCCGTATGAGGCTGGTGAGAGAGAGAACATAAATGTGAGCGTAACGCCATCGAAAAATGTGGTCTCATTTTCAGTTTGTTCTAAAATGCCCACATCTGTAATAGAATGTAAACAAACATATTAAGGATTGGAAATCAATGAAAATGTGAAATATGAAAGGATAAATCCAAAGGCCTCAAAAATAACTACAGCCAAACACTTCTTCTCCATAACACACACACATACTTTTTACACTTTAACTTCTAATCTGAATTTAAAACTACGTATTATTTCCTAATGTCAATTACTATTGAAAACTGCTGACTACATACTTCAAAAGTTCAAGAAGGGCTGAAACTATACATTTTGATTATAAGATTGAAAGAAATTATACCCATTCTACCTGGAGCTGTCTTAAATTCCTGCCAGTCTAACTCTCTGGAATGTACCAGGAGTGCTGGGCTAGTTACCAACAGTGCCAAACCCAGGTCTCCGACCTTTTAACTATACCACTTTGCCCCTTCAAGTATTTTAATAAATCTTAAATGTCTTTATTTTGAAACGTGGACCAATTTTACAATTTTCTGTTTCTGAACCTGTCCTTAGTGCCTATGGTAGCAGTCACTACTACTAGTCCCAGTCTTCCCTTTTTCCATTTCTTAGAAGAACCGCCTGAGTTTTAGGCAGAAAAACACTGAATGGCAAGAGCCTATATTTCAAAACTTGCCTTATGGCGGATATGCTTCGTCAATGGGGGAGCAAACAGAAGTTATGCCTGAAACTTCCAGATCAGGTTTACACAAGACATTAGTTGCCCTTCACTCTCTTAGTCTTCCCACAAGCAGATACACACGTAGGATGTGTACCTGGACCTTGTGGACTAGGACAGTACTTCAGGGGACGGCAGAGTGACAAAAACCAACAACAAGGACATCAGAACCCTGAACCCCTGAATGATACTGTAGAGCAAAGTCACTTACTCACCCTGGACTGTCTTTAAATGAAAGACAATCTTTGGTGGTTTTTAGTCACTGTATTGGTCTCTTGTTACAGCAGCTTAACACATACCTAACTGTTATACTATGAGCCTGGCCATATTTTGGGTGCATGTGCGGGTGCTGTAGAGAACCAAAAACACTCAGGTCTTTTACATAGAATATGACATGTCTACCTATGGTGACCTGCTTGGTACTCTGTATGAAAAGAAAGATAACAAATGAAGAACAATACTTTGGGAGACGCAACAAACTCTTAAAGAAGAATTCAGGTTTTTTAAAATGGAATATGATGAAATCAGGGTAAACATATTCTTACTCTGTCAAAAAAACTGACAGCCTAGAGCAAAATGTTTTAATGTATGCCACTTCATAATTGGCAATCAAAGATGTTTAATTACATGGTTTTGATTTTTCAAAGAAATACTTCCTAAAATAGTATCATAATAGCTAGGATTTTCAAGGAAGTAAGAAATTTCATAAGATTCCAGAGAGGGCTAAAAGGCGGACCTTTACAGATAAAAACTACTATTTGTGTTCTGTAACAGGCAGCTAGAAAATAATTCTTCAAGGAGTCTAAATTAAAGTTTTGAACCATTGCTAGCTAGTAATAGGTTGTCAATAGAATTTGTGACCTCCTTGTCAGGGAACTTTCCAGAACCCTCAGTCCTATCTCATTTCAGTCATGTATGTGGATGAGCTCTAACATAGCTATATTCTGGATAAACCAAAGGAAAGTAAGAATTTTCTATTTGATAAATAATATCTATTAAAGGAACAGTAGGAAGCAAAATAAACTTGAAAAAACACAAGATTGGGCTTTATACTAACAGGGGCTATAAAAGCATCTAGATACTGATATAATGTGCACTTGCTGTTTTGTTTGAATATGTTCAATTCTGCTACAGAGGCACAAAAACAAGAAGCATACAAGAGACTCATCAGTGTTAACAGAGAGCAAGCTGGCGGCTTCTGAAATATGGGCAAAACACAAAGGTTGTATTAACTATAATAAAGAATCAGTAAGTAACTTGAGAGGCAAAATTCAGAAGATACAGTAACTACAGATAGTAACTAAGTTAATAACATGGAATATATGCCAAAAATAGACATAATACATCAAAAATATTCTAGAACAAATGAGTACCATCTTGAGAAAGGCATGTAAAGCCCAAGCCATGATGACGTCACCTCTGAGCTAGTAACTGCTGTATCAACCGTGTGCTCCTTAGATCGAAGTGCACATAAAAAGGCTAAACTGGCAAGTTTCACTGATGACCAGGAGTACTTGTCCCTGAATCTCTCCCAGAAAACAAAGTTTTGGGCCCTTGGCACCCCCGTCCAAATCTCGACTCTTGGGGCACCTGGCTGGCTCAGCTGGTAGAGCATGTGGCTCTTGATCTGGGGGTTCGTGAGTATAAGCCCCATGCTGGGGGTACAGATTACCTTAAAAAAAACTCAACTCTTGCCCTTGTTGCTGCACCATATAAAGGGAACACTGATGGGGCATAAAGAGTGACAGGGACATATGGGCATGCCCTAAATCAAGGCTCACACAGTGTGTTCACCTAGCTCATCTTGCTCCTCTCACTTCTTTCTATCTGAAATAGATTAAAACACACGTAATCTGAGCATCTGAATTTGGTCCATGAGTCCTGCTGGTGCATTGGGAGGGTACCAAAGCATCCACGGAATTTCCCACACAATTCAGGTCAAGAGGGGCAGCAGGATATGGTCGGTAAGAGCCCTGTGTGTGAGTTAGGCCAACCTGGGTTTGGATGACAGCTCCATCATCTGGGAGGTGCTGGTAGGCAGGCAAACAGCTTCCCTCTCTGAGTCTGAAGGTCTTCATTTGTAAAATGGGAATAAATTCCTGAAGATGAGGTTACTAATGGGAAATACGCTGACTGTAAAGCTTATAGCAAAATCTCTGGCATATTCGTTGCCAGCTATCGTTGTGGGTAATTCCACGACCCAGGCTTCCCTGCCAGCCTGTTGGCTGTCTCTTGGGTGAGCAAGCCTATGGAACAGGGGTCTCAAATAAGTTCAGGCACAGGGCACAGGGCAGGATTCTGTGTAGAAAATCATGCACTCCTGGTTATATTAAACTTAAAATACCAATGGAAATTTTCTTCTAAGTTAGATACTATATTAGAATACAAGAAATAGTAGAAAAGTAATAACAGATAAAACGTGTTTTTAGAAATTGTATAAGAAAAACTTAAAATTAAGGAAATTCATAGCTTTACTTTCATTATTTAATTTTGGTGGAGGATGAAAATTCACCCAGTAAGAACACTGACACACTGCAGTATTATGAAATGTTGTCTGGGGCAAAAGTTGTAAAAACCTGCAATGTAAGAGGAAAAAAAACCCTAAAAGTACATATTACCTAATGGAAACCTTTAAATTACCTTTCCGTTTTCATCATAAAAGAGACATTAAAACAAATCCTTTTTAGAACATGGAGAGACTTCAAAAGTTCAACATACCAATTTTTGTTGTCATTTTCACATTTTTGCTTCAAAATAGGAAATAAAATGCAACCAACGACTCTGAATGAATGTTGCCATGCATTCAAGTTTCATTAGTAAAGCTGAGCTTACTTATCCCTTCCATATCCCATGAATTGAAAATGCAAAAACATTATTTTTGAAAAACATATAAAACACGAATGAGCAATCTCCCTAAAGTAAAAATATCCTAAATAAAAGAATTTTAAAAATAAAAAGCACATAAATAGGAACCTCAAGATGAAAGAAACAGATAAGTAATTCCAGAATGTTTTGTAAAAAATGTGAAAATAAAAAAGACCTCTCTTGAGGCTGAAACTGGGGGAAGATCGTATGTTTCAGTAGCTTGTGAATTGCTCTCATTTTTAGCTACCCACCCTCCTTTTGGGGAAAACAGAGGGCGGTGGGTGGAGAATGGCTGGGACAGTCCTGGTAAGTCTGCCAGATAAAGACGAGATCAAGGGTAACAATGGTACCGTAAGCCACCAAGGACAGGACAGTGATAAAACCTTTTACCGAGAGGAGAAGCACAGGGTTACCATCTCCCCAATAACATCCACGTGAAAAGCTCTAGGTGCTGTTTTACTTACTTCCGGGCTTAGGACTGCAGTGCTGTCACTGGGAACATCTTCTTCATATCCTTTATTAGGAAAACTTTCTAGTTCATGACCTGTGCTTCCTTCACTTGGGCACTTGTTATATGAGCATCTTGGACTGTTGCTGCAGTGGGAAAATTCACATTTACTGTCCCCAATTTCTGAGGGCGTACATGAGAGATGGGGAGAACCGCTGTCATCCTGATACGGTGGTGGCTGCAATTCATCCAGTGGGGGTGTTCTTCTCATTCTCTGAATGCAGTTTCCTGACAATGATTAAGAATCTGGTCACTGTTTCCAATTAGCCTCAACATGCAGTACAGTCCACAATTACTGTAAATAACTTTAAAAAAACTGGATTAAGAAATTTGTGGCAATGTAACTAGTAGATTCACTCGTGACCTTCCTTCTTCCCTAACGGAGAGACGCAGAAATAAAACAGCCTGGTTTCCCACTCCTCTCCTCCTGCACCGTAAGATTAGGAAAAACAAAAGTCACATACGCAGAGAGATGCTGTTATAGACCATAAAGATGGGAGAGCAATAAACATTAGCAACTAGCCTATTTACTGAGTTCTTTCGTTCACAACAATCTGGAAGCATATGCATGTTTTGCCTGCTCCCCTATTATGTGTGGCCTCTCTAGCCACACTGGGTACAAGTACAGGAGGTACCATGAACATAAAAACCTCATTTATTTTCTTCAGCTACTGAGATGGACTTAAAGTAGCATTCAGCTCTACCGTGTGAGAAACTATTCCTCCACATCCACCCGAGATCCAGAATCCTAAAATGAGGTGCGCTGTGAATCCTGGCCTAATCTTCATGGATGAGCAGAGACAGAATGCTGCGTTCCAGCGGGTCTCTGCAATCAGGCGGCTGGCCATTCCCCACCCCAGGCACCCTGCATCCCTCCTCCTAAAGTACACGGCCCCACCTTGTCTACAGCAGGCGTCTCTACCTCCAGCAAGGAATCTGAAACCACATTTTCTTTCACTCTTAAATTATCCTTTCAATTTTTACCTCAATGATCTGTTTCAGGAGTTCGGAATAAATAGGTCTTTGAACAGGATAGAGATGGGGGGAGGAGAGGGATGTAAAAAAATAGAGTTGAGTATACAGTTTAAGAGTACCTAAGTCTCTGAAGATAAATTCTGAATGCAATATCAGGTATTAAATTTAAACACTGCTCATTTTTTTCTTTTAATGGACTGTGGCTCTCTGTTCTTAAAAGGGGCCCTGAAAAAAGGTATTTTGTATTATAATTCTTATAATGGAGTTTAGTTCAAATGCTCAATAGGTCTTCTGTTCTTCCTAAGACAGTAAAACTTTACATAAGAAATACAAAGCTCATTTAAAAATTATCACAATGCCTGGTTCAAATGAAAAATATTAATTTGCATGAACTTAGCACAAATTTACATATTTGCTCAGAAGCCCTAATTTTAGAAAAAGAAAACTAAGTGTCTTACCTCGTGAGTCTAACATACCAACTTTAGTTTATAAAACATAAACCAAAAATAAAAAAGTCACTGAATTAACATACTTGAAGCTAAATTTGAGAAGGGAAGATAGATTAAATTGATACACTGCACTTAGTACCAAATAAATATCCCAGATTTCAGAGAGGGGGTTCCAGGAAACCTTTGGTTTTCCTGATAAAAGCAGGCAGACTCAAGTGGCACGCACTTTTTGTCCTCTCTCTTTCCTCTGGCCGGGAGCTGCCACAGCCATCTTGTAACTGTGAAGTAACAAGCCTGACAATGAAAGCTAAGGATAAGGAAGAAGAAAAATGGAGAGTATCTGGGCAACTGAAATATCACTAAGTAGCTATCTCCAAACTTCTGAAGCCTCAGACAAATCCCTCTAGGTTAAAAACCATAACAACAACAAACATTGACAGCTGGATTTTCTGTTTCCAAATATATTCTCTATTGACACTTTTAAAATTACTTAACCAATATCCTCCCCTCATTAAAAACGTATATTTAATTGGCCATTGAATTATAAGTTAAATGGTAATACCTAACACTTGCTGTAACATGAAGTCAATTAAAAATTTCTCAATGTACAATACCCTCTAGTTCTATCCATGTTGTTGCAAGTGGTAAGATTTCGTTGTTTTTGTTTCTGTTTTTTTTGC
>PISX010006807.1:0-94171 GCA_004024625.1 Mellivora capensis
GAGTGGTTGTAAATTCTCAGTGTGGGTGAGGAAGGTTATTTTGCTTCTTCCTGGATGTATCTTGATATCTTTTTTAAGGGATACAACTTTCCTAAGATATCAGGGGATTAAAAATTGGTTTACCTATAGGGGTAGCATTGATTGGGGAAAGGGGATTACCTTGAATTTTAACTCTATATGAATATTAGCAAATAAAAGTTAAGAATGATCTAAACTAAAGTGAAATTTTAAAAATATATATATATAAAATAGAAAAGCAAAAGAAAAACATGGGTATATGTATCAAAAAGTTCAGGTTAGAAGGTTATTATGGAATTTGATGTACTGGACGTCTCACTGTGATGGTAAATAGGCTAAAAAAATCTATATAACAAAATAAAAAAGATTAAAAAAATTTTTTTTTAAATGAACCAGAATAGTGGGAACGAATTAAGAATTAAACATATCTATGAAGTAGTAGTGATTGTTGTCTTCTCGGCTGGTTGGCTTTCTGGAGGAGGGGCCTGCCGCGTGGGTTTTCAGGCGGTGTTTCCTGCATTAAGTCCTCCCGCCCCCCTCCAGGGGGTGGGCTCTGAGGATACCGGGCCTTTAGGCTTTTGTTCTCTGGAGGTTTTTATGTCTGTTCCTTTGTTTTCTCTCCCCTCTTGGCAGCTCCGGATGGTTCTTGGAGGTATAGAGGAAAGCAAACTGCACCCAGACCTCCCTCCCAGAGAGAAGCCCCAGTCCGTTCCCCTCTGAGTGCTGCAGAGCAGGTTCCCAGCCGCGATCTCTGGGGACACCTGTGTGTCCTGCTTTTACTCAAAACCACAAGCGGCAGCTGTCTGGGCAGCTCCAGACTGCCAGAGAGGTTCCAAGCGGGGAAGGCACACAGAGATTTTCCTGCTGGCCCAAGCTGGGAGCGATCAGACTTTCTGGGTCCTAGAGCCCCCGCTGGTGCCCTCGCGCCTCTCTCAGGGGAGGGGGTGGAGCGCGTCTCAGGCTCTGCTAGCGCGGCGCGGCACACAGGTAGGGACTGCAAAAGTCTGTTTCTGCTCCGGGAGGGTCCCAGCCCCTGCCACACGCCAAGCGCCCTTAGGAGGTCTCCTCGCAGCTCAGCAATCAGGACCTGGTTTCTCCGCTGCACTCTCTCTGGCTCAGCGCCAGGGGTGTCTGCCCTCCGTGGGGGACTTAAGCCCCTGTCCCTAACAGTTCCAATTCCCACAATTTCACCCTGCAATCTTTTCTTTTTTTGAGTGCTTTTTATTGGTCTTCAAGTTAATGCTGGTCCCCAGTCCTAGGGGACTCTCGTATTGGGGTATTACTTCCCAATGCGTCTCCTCTGGTGGCTCCCTCCCCCTTTTGTTTATCTTCCAATACCAGTCCGGTGTTCCCGCTAGGCTTTACCTGCCCACTGGCGTCTTCTGCCCCCGTAGAGATCCTGACGAGTAGAATTTTGATCTCAGGCTGATTTCATGAGTGATTGGAGTTCCTTGGTAGGTAATCAGCTCACTTTAGGGGACAGGTTGAACCAGAGCCTCCTCCTAGTTCCCCGCCATCTTGTCTGTCCAATGTTTTCTTATTGATTTTTCTGTCCAGGTGATCTAAGCATTGAAGTAGGTGGGGCATTAAGATCCTCTGCTATTATTGTATTATTGTCAATTTCTCCCCTTGTATCAGTTAATGTTATATATGTAGGTTCTCTAGGTTGGGTGCATAAATATTTACAAATGTTGAGACGCCTGAGTGGCTCAGTTGGTTAAGCAGCTGCCTTCGGCTCAGGTCATGATCCCAGCCTCCTGGGATCGAGTCCCACATCGGGCTCCTTGCTCGGCAGGGAGCCTGCTTCTCCCTCTGCCTCTGCCTGCCACTCTGCCTGTACTCGCTCTCTCTCTGACAAATACATAAAATAAAATCTTTAAAAAAAATATTTACAAATGTTACATTCTCTTTTTGGATGGACACTTCTATCATTATATAATGTCCTACTTTCTGTTACTGTCTTTCTTTCAAAGTCTATTTCTTCTGAGTATTGCTGCTCCAGCTTTCTTTTCATTTCCATTTGCATTTAACATTTTTTTTCCATTCTTTCACTTTCATTCTGCATGTTGTTAGGTCTGAAATGAGTCTCTTATAGAAATCATATAGACAGGTGTAAATTTTTTATCCATTCTGTGAACTTATACCTTTTGATTAGAGCATTTATACCATTTACATTTAAAATAATTATTGATAGGTGTATACTTACTGCTATTTTGTGATTTTCTGGTTGTTTTTGTACTTCTCTATTCCTTTCTTCTTCTCTTGTTCTCTTTGTGGTTTAATGATTTTTTTAATTGAAGTATAATTGACATGCAGTGTTACTTTTGTTTCAACTACATTACAGTAATTTCAGTAACTACAACATAGTTATTTGGCAATTGTTGTAGTTACTGAAACTACTGTATTGTAGTTGAAACAAAAGTAACACTGCATGTCAATTATACTTCAATTAAAAAAATATCATTAAACCACAAAGGAAGAGAACAAGAGAAGAAGAAAGGAATAGAGAAGTACAAAAACAACCAGAAAATCATATGATTTTATCTTTTACTTTGTTAATGTATTACATTGATTGATTTGCAAATATTCACCCACCCTTGCATTCCCAAAATAACCCCATTTTCTAATGGTGAATGATCCTTTTAATGTATTGTTGAATGTGCTTTGCTAAAATATTGTTCATGAGTTTTGTATCTGTGTATATAGTTTTCTTTTTTTGTAGTGTCCTTGTGTGGTTTTGGTTATCAAGGTAATGCTGATCTTAGAGAAGTCATTTGGAACTTTTCTTTCCTCTTCTAATTTTTTTGGAATAGTTTGAGGGAAACAAGTATTAACTCTTCCTTAAATTTTGGTAGAATTCACTTCTGAATAATCCATCTGGTCTTGGACTTTTGTTACTTGGGAGGTATTTTTTGTTTGTTTGGTTTTGGGTTCGTTTGTTTGTTTGTTTTTAAATTACAAATTCAATCTTGTTACCAGTAATTGGTCTGCTGAAATTTTCTTTCTTCTTTATATTTTGGAAGAGTGTATGTTCCTTTTGTTCTGGATCATCCAATTTTTTGGCATATAATTTTTCATTTATTCTAATTCTTTGTATATCTATGGTATCTGTTGTTACTTCTCTTTCATTTTGGATTTTATTTGTGTCCTATCTCCTTTTTTTCTTGATGAGTCTAGCTAAAGTTATCAATTTTGTTTCCAAAGAAACAGCTCTTGGCTTCATTGATCTTTTCTATTGTTTTTGCTTTGTTTTGTTTTTTAATCTCTGTTTATTTCTGCTCTAATCTTCATTACTGCCTTCTTCTACTATCCCTGGATGTTGTTTATTCTTTTTCTAGTTACTTAAGGTATAAAGTTAGATCATTTACCTGAGGTTTTTCTTATTTCTTGAGGTAGACCTTTATTGCTGTGTAAATTTCCCTCTTAGAACTGCTTCTGCTGCATCCCAAAGATTTTTGGACCATTCTGTTTCCAGTTTCATTTGTCTCCACATATTTTTTTTCCTTTGATTTTTTAATTCACCAGTTAGCTGTTTAGTAGCATGTTACTTAGCTTCCACATGTTTGTGTTTTTTTCCAGTTTTTTCTCCCCCCCTTGGGATTGATTTTAAGTTTAATACTATGTGGTTGGAAAAAATACAAGATATGATTTCAATCGTTTTCAATTTATTGAGACATGTTTTGGGGCCTACTGTGTGATGTATCCTGGAAAATATTCCATGGGCACTGCAAAAGAATGTGTGTTTTGTTTTATGATGAAATGCTCTGTATAGATCTGTGAAGTCCATATGGTCTAATGTGTCATTCAAAGAGTATTTCCTTCTGAGCTTTCTGCCTAGATGATCTATCCATTGATGTAAATGGGGTGTTACTATTATTATATTACTATCAATTTTTCAATTTTTCCCTTTTTGTCTGTTAATATTTGCTCTATGTTGGGTGCATAGATATTTACAATTGTTATAACCCCGTGTTGGGTTGACTTATCATTATTTAATTGTCCTTTTTTTTTATTATTATTACAGACTTTGTTTTAACGTCTATATTGTCTGATATAAGTATTGTCGCCCCAGATTTTTTTTTCTTCTATTTGCATGGTATATCTTTTTCATCCTTTTGTTTCCAGTCTTCAGGTTTGAAATAATATAATGGGCATAATATAGATGAATCTTTTTTTTTAATCCATTCTGCCACTGAAGTCTTCTGATTGGAATACTTAGACCACCTACATTTAAATAATTATTGATAAGTATGTATTTACTGCCATTTTGTTAATTGTTTTCTAGTGGTTTTTGTAGTTCTTCTTTGTACCTTTATTTTGTTTTCTTGTGACTGCTGACTTTCTATGGTGTTATGCTTGGCTATCATTCTCTTTACCTTTTGTGTATCCTAGGTTTTGGGTTTGTGTTTACCATGAAGTTCATATGTAGGATCCAGATTATCTAACACTATATGTTAAATTAATAGTCATTTAAGTTTGAACACTTTCTAAAAACTTTTTTTATTTTCTTCTCATTTTATGTATATATTGTCATATTTTACATCTTTTTTATTCATAACTTCTAATTATGGCTTTTTCTTTCCACTTGAAGGATTTCCTTTAACATTTCTTCTAAGGATAGTTTAGTAGTAATGAACTCCTTTAACTTTTGTTTTTCTGGAAAACTCTTTACCTCCCTTATTTTAAATGATGACCTTGCTGGGTAGAGTATTCTTAGTTGTAGGGCTTTTTTTTATTTTCAGATCTTTGAATATTTCATGCCAGTCCCTTCTTACCTGCAGTTTCTACTGAGAAATCAAATGATAGACTTATGGAGTTGCCCCCTATGTAACATTTTGCTTCTTTCTTGCTGCTTTTAAAATTCCTTATCTTTAACTTTTGACATTGTAATTTTTGTGTGTTTTATTGGTGGGCTTCCTCAGGTTCAACTTGTTTGGAACTCTGTGCTTCCTAAACCTGAATGTCTCTTTCTGTTCTCAGGTTAGGTAAGTTTTAAGCTACTATTTTTTTCAAATAAATTTTCTGTGCCTTTCTCATTTCCTTCTGGGTACCCTATAATGTAAATGTTTATTTTCTTGATCATGTCCACAAGATCCCTTAGCCTTTCTTCATATTTTTAAATTCTTTTTTTTCCTTTCTGTTACAGTGTCTTCCAGATCACTGACCTGTTCTTCTACATTTGCTAATTTATTGTTGATTGCATCTAGTGTATTTTTCATTTCTACTGTTGTATTCTTTTAAGATTTTATTTGTCAGAGACAGACAGAGTGCACAAGCAGGGGGAGCAGCAAGCAGAGGGAGAAGCAGGCTCCCTGATGAGCAAGGAGCCTAATGTGGGACTTGATCCCCAAACCCTGGGATCATGACCTGAGCTGAAGGCAGATGGTTAACTGACTGAGCCACCCAGGCATCCATCTATTATTGTATTTCTCAACTTCAATTTGCTGTTTTTTATATGTTCGATCTCTTAATGTTTTCACTGAGTTCTACTCTTACCTCAAGTTTGGTGAGCATCTTTATGGCCATTACTTTAAATTCTTTATCAGGTTTATTGCTTATCACTGTTTCATTTACTTCTTTTCCTGGGTTTTAGTCTTATTCTTTCATTTGTATCATATTCTTCTGTCTCTTCATTTTGCTTGACTTACTGTATTCGTTTCTATGAATTAGGCAGAACAGCTAAACTTGAAGGAGTGCTCTTGGGTATGGTCATTCCCTGTGTAGACTCTGTGTCTGGTGACTTTGGCTGGCTGGTTGGCTGGAGCTGTATGTGGCATGGACTGGGGGTCCTGTCCTGCTCTGTGCTGGGGCTTCTCTAGTTAAATGACCAGAGCTGAAGTGGGTGTGGGCTGGGACAGCCCCAGGTCTCCCTGTGCAGAAGGTACCCTGGCAAGACAGCTAAAGCTGAAGTAGGTATAAGTAGGGGGGTTCTGGGTCTCTGTATACAGACAGCATCTTGGTGGGATGGTTGAAGATGACGTGGATTTGGGCCAGCAAGCCCTGGGATGCTTGGCACAGGGGGCACCCTGGCAATATAGCTGTAACTAAAGTGGGTACAGGCCAGGAGAGTCCTAATGCTCTTCATGCAGAAAGTGCCCTGGAGGGACACCTGAAGCTGAAGAGTGTGGAAGCCATGGTGTCCTGGGGGACACTCTGGAGGAGCAAGTGGATCTTAGGCAGGGTGCCTTAGTTAAGTGGCTTGAGCTAAGTAGGTGTTAGTTGAATGGGCCCATAATGCTCTGCACTGAGGGCACCCTAGCAAGCTGCCTGGAGCTAAACTGACGTAAGCCTTAAGCAGTGTACCTCTGTCACCTTGGCATGATGATGAGAGCTATAGTGAGCACTGAGCACCAGTGTGTGCCATGCTAGGGCCACTTTACTGGGATGGCTATGACTGGTATAGGCTAGGGGCCCAGGGCTCCCTGACATGGTAGGTCAGTCATAGCACCAGGACTTCTTTTCCACCCATGTTATCAAGGTAGAAAAGGAATATAAACCTGGTGCTCACCAGTCCCTCAGACCCAGTGAGAGCTCCAGCAGCTCTCTCACCATTTGGCAGGGTTCTGGGGCTAGTTCTTTTATATTTTAAAGTTTTACTTTTTTAAATTGCAGCAGTCCCCCCCCCCACACACCCCATGCTCCAGGATGTCCAGAGCTGATGTGGGCTGGGGAATCAGTGCTCACTGAGGCTGGAGGCCAGGTATGATTCCTGGAACTCTGGTCCTGTCTATGCGGTCAGAGCAGAGTGGGAACAAAAACTGTACTGCTTGGCAGCCTCTCTGACCTGGAAAACATTCCAGCAGCTCCCCCCATTATTTGGTGAGAGTTCTAAGGCTGGATCTTTTCCATTCTAGTGTCTCTTTTAAACTAGCTTCCCCCTCACCCCCTGTGCTATGGGGCAAATGAATCTGCTCAGGGTACCTCAATACTATCCTTTCCACTGAAGTTGGCAGCATTGGGGTAGTGGCTTCCTTTGTTACCATGTCTCTACTCTATTGCCATTCTCCATGTAGTCTATTTTCTGTTGTGCAGAAGCTGTTTTGGTCAGCCTGCAGTTCTCCAGGAGGAATTGCTCTGTAAACAAGTGTAGATTTGGTGTGCCTGTGGAGATGAATTCAGGGTCTTCCTACATTGCTATCTTAGACCAGAACTTTAATGATTTTCTCTACTGTTTTGTTTTGGTTGTCTTTAATTTATTTATGTGTGTGTGTGTCTGTCTTGGGATTTTGGTTTTGTGATTACTATGAGGTTCATATATATCAACCCATTTATGTAACAGTCCATTTGAAGCTGATGGTGACTTAGGTTCCAAAGCATTTTCGAAACACTACAGTTTTATCCACCCATATGTTTTATGTTTTTAATGTCTTATTTTACATTTTTAAATTTTATATACCCCTTAACTACTTACTATAATGATAATTGATTTTATGATTTTTGTCTTTTAACATACATACTAGCCTTTAAGTGGCTGACCCGTTGCCTTTACCATATATATTTGCCTTTACTAGTGATAGGTAGTTTCTAATTTCTAGTTACAGCTTTTTCTTCTCCACTTGAATAAGACCCTTTAGCACTGCTTGCAAGGCCAGTTTAGTGATAATGAATTCTTTTAGGTTTTGCCTGTCTGGGAAACCCTGTTTCTCTAAATTTTTCTCTTTCAATGTTTGAAACATATCCTGCCACTCTCTTCTGGCCTGCCAAATTTCTGATGAAAGATCAGCTCATAGGCTTATGGAGGTTCACTTGTGTGTGACTGAATAGTCCCTTGTTACCTTTAAGATTCTCTATCTTTACTTTTTGTCATGTTAATTATGTCTTGATGAGGATGTCTTTGGGTTTGTCATGTTTGGGACACTGAATTCCTGGACCTGGATGTCTGTTTTCTTTCTCAGGTGAAGAAAGTTTTCAGCCATGGTATCTTCAAATAAGTTTTCTGCCCTTCTCTCTCTCTTCTTCTTTTAGGACTCTAATAATGCAAATGTTAGTATGTTTGATGTTGTCTTGGAAGTTCCTTAAAATATTCTAGTTTCTTTTTTTTTTATTTCTTTTTCTTTCTGCTGTTCTAATTGGGTGCTTTCCTACACTGTATTCTAGATCACTGATCCATTCTTCTGAATCATATACTCTGCCCTTGATTCCTTTTAGCATATTTTCCATTTCAGTTATTCCATTTTTCAGCTCTGATTTGTTCTTTCTTGGTATTTTAACTGTTTATTGAGTGTCTCAGTGTCTTCCTCCATTCTTCTTCTGAGTTCAATGAGCATCTTTTATTCATGACTTTGAACTCTGTATTAGATAAATTACTTATGTCCATTTCATTAGGGTTCTTTTTCTGATTTTTTATATTATCTTTTGCTTGGAAAATATTCCTCTGTCTCCTCTTTTTGTTTGACTTTGTGTTTGTCTATGAATTGGGTGGAATAGCTACTTCTCCTGGCCTTGAAGATTGGTCTTCTGCAGAAACACCCCCTCTGTAATTGCATGTCCCTGGCAGCTTTGCTGGGATGGATGCAACAGGAGTGGCTGCAGGCTGGGTACCTGGTACCTCAGTTCCAGGGCAACTTTGATGGGACATATGAAGTTAGAGCAGGTGTTATCCAGGGTGGAGAAGGTGTCCCAGTGCATTCAGTGCTGGGGCCACTCTGGTGGGATGGCTGGTGCTGGAGCTGTTGTGGGCATAGGACCCAGGGCAGACTGTAAGAGCTGTCTTGGAGGCAACAGCTAGAGCTGGTGTGGTGTATGGTCCTGGGGCTCCCTGGAATGGTGCTAGTATGCCAGCTAAACCACCTGAACCATATTCCAATCCACATTATCAGTATAGAATAGGAATGTAAAAAAACTGAGCTTGCCAGCCCCTGTGATTCAAGAAAGACTTGTAGGAGTTTCCTGCCAGTTTGGTGGATACTCTAGAGTTAGCAAATGGATATCCTTCACTTACACTCTAGTTTTCCATTTATTTACTTATTTTTGAATTGTAACCCTTTTTTATTTTTTAATTGTAATCCTTTTTTATTTGTTAATTAAACATAATTGACATACAGTTTATATTAGTTTCACATATATACCATATTGAATCAATAATTCTATATATCACCTAATGTTTACCACAGTAAGTATAGTTACTCTCTGCCACCATACAAAATTATTATTGACTATATTCCCTATGCTGTACTTTATATTTTTGTGACTGCTTTATTTTAAAGCTGGAAGTTTATATCTTTTAATCTCCTTAATCTGTTTTGCCCATTCCCCCACCTTCTCTCATTTGACAATCACCAGTTTGCTCTAAGAATCTGTTTCAAGTCAAATTGTATGGTATTTGTCTTTTTCTGACTTATTTCACTTAGCATAATACCCTCTAGGTCCATCCCCATTGTCATGAATGACAAGATTTCATTCCTTTTTTGGTTGAGTAATATTACATTATGTGTGTATGTGTGTGTGTCTTCTTTATTGATTTCTCTATCAGTGAACACTTAGATTGTTTCCATATCTTTGCCCCTATAAATGTTGCAATAAGCATAAGGATGCATTTAAAATTGGTGTTTTCATTTTCTTTGGGTAAATACCCAATAATGGAATTATTGGATCACATGGCATTTCTATTTTTAACTTTTGAGAAACCTCCATACTGTTTTCTAGAGTAACTGTACTTATTTACATTCCCTCAGCGGCTCACTGAGGGTTCCCTTTTCTCTACATCCTTGCCAATACTTGTTATTTCTTGTCTTTTTGATTCTAGACATCCTATTTGATATTGGGTGATATGTCATTGTGATTTTGATTTGTATTTCCTTGATGATTGTGGTGTCGAATGTCTTTTTATGTATCTGTTGGCCACTTGTAGATTTTCTTTGGAAAAATGTCTTTGAGGTTCTAAACCCATTTTTAATCAGAGTATTTTGGGGGTGATTTTTTGTGTTTTTTTTGTTTGTTTTTGTTTTCCTTTTTTGTTTTTGCCATTGAGGTGTATAAATTCTTTATTTATTTTGGATATTAACCACTTATTGGATAAAACATTTGCAAATATCTATTCTCATTCAGTAAGTTGCCTTTTTGTTTTGTTGATGGTTTCCTTTGCTGTGCAAAGGCTTTTTATTTTGATGTAATCCCAATAGCTTATATTTCTTTTATTTCCCTTGCCTGAGAAGACATAACCAGAAATATGTTCTAAGGACAATGTCCAAGAGATTATTGTTATGTTTTCTTTTAGGAATTGTATGGTTTCATGTCTCACATGTAGGTATTTAATCAGTTTTGAGTTTATTTTTGGTGTAAGAAAGTGGTCTGGTTTTCCCAAAACCATTTATTGAAAGACTGTCTTTTCCTTATTGTGCTTTCTTGTCTCTTTTATCATAGATTAATTGACAATATAGGTGAGGATTTACTTCTGGGCTCTCGATCTTTTGTTGCATGATCTGTATGTCTGTGGCTGTGCCAATAGCATACTGTTTTGATTACTATAGGTTTGTAGTATATCTTGAAATCTGAGATTGTGATACCTGTAGCTTTGTTCTTTCTCAAGATTTCTTTGGCTATTCATGTTCTTCTGTGGTTCTGCACAAATGTTTGGGTTTTATGTTATATTTCTATGGAATATGTTAGTGATATTTTGATAGGGATTGCATTGAATCTATAAACTGCTTTAGGTAATCAGGACATTTTAATAATTCTTCTGTCTTTCCATCTGTGTCATTTTAATTTCTTTCATCAATGTCTTATAATTTTTAGAATATAGGTCTTTTAACCTCCTACATTTTTTCCTAGGTCTTTAAATTCTTTTCAGCACAATTATAAATGAGATGGTTTTCTAAATTTCTCTTTCCATTACTTATTAGTGTATAGAAACAAAACAGATTTTGGTACATTAATTTTTGTATCCTACAATTTTATTCAATTCATTTATTCTCATAATTTATTGGTAGAGTCTCTAAAGTTTTCTATGTATGCTATCATGTTATCGGCAAATAGTGACAGTTTTACTACTTTTTACCAATTCAGATGCCTTTTATGCCTTGTCTGGCTGCTCTGGCTAAAACTTCCAGTACTGTTTTGAATAAAAGTGGCAAGAATGGACGTCCTGCCTTTTTCCTGATCTTAGAAGAAAAGCTCTTGTTTCTCACCATGGACTATTATGTTAGCTGTGAATTTTTTCATGTATGGCCTTTATCATGTTGAGGTGTGTTCCCCTTAAACCCAACTTGTTGAGATTTTGATCATGAATGGATGACGAATTTTGTCAAATGCTTTGTCTGCATCTGTTGAGATGATCAAATGATTTTCAATCTCTCCTCTTGTTAATGTGATGTACCACATTGATTTGCAAATATTGAACCATGTTTGTATCCCTGGAAAAAAATACCACTTAATTGTGGTAATTTTTTAAATGTATTGTTGAATTTGGTTTGCTTGTACTTTATTGAGGATTTTTGCATTTATGTTCATCAGTGGTGTCAACCTGTAGTTTTCTTTGCTCTTTCTTTCGTGTGTGTGTGTGTGTGTGTGTGTGTGTGTGAGATATTGGTATCAGGGTATTTCTGGTTTCATAAAATAAATTTGAAAGCTTTCCTTCCTTTTCTGTTTTTTTGAATAACTTGAGGAGAACTAACTCCTCAAGAGGAACTAACTCCTCCAAAGAGGCACTAACTCCTCTTTAAATGTTTGCTAGAAATCAACTGTGAAGCCATCTAGCTCTGGACTGTAGTTTGTTAGGAGTTTGATTACTGATTCAATTTCATTACTAGTAATCAGCTTGCTCTAATTTTCTATTCTCCCTCCCTGATTCATTTTTAGAAGATTGTATGTTTCTAGGAATTGATCCATTTCTTGTAGGTTGTCTAATTTGTTCATAATATTTGTTTCATAATATTCTACATTTGTAGAACAATTTTCGAATAAATATTCTACATTTATAGAATGTTTCATAATATTCTTTTATATTTCTGTCATGTTCAGTTATTATTTCTTCTTTTTTATTTTATTCATCTCTTTTATCTTGATGAGTTTGGTTGCAAGTTTATCGAATTTTTTATCTTTTTTTAAGATTTTATTTACTTATTTGACAGAAAGCACAAGCAGGGGAGAGGAAGGCACAGGCAGAGGGAGAAGCAGACACCCCACTGAGCAGGGATTTCCCCATGTGGGGCTCAATCCCAGGACCCTGGGATCATGATCTGAGCCACCTAGACACCATTTGTTTATTTTTTTTTTTAAGACCAGATTTGGTTTCATTGATCTTTTGTACTTTTTTAAAAGTCTCTGTTTTTATTTATTTCCATTCTCATCTGTATTGTTTCTTTCCTTCTAACTTTGGGCTATGCTTTTTCTTTTTCTAGTTCCTTAAACTGTAAAGTTAGATTATTTGGAATTTTTCTTATTTCTTGAAGTTGACCTATATTACTATAAACTTATCTCTCCAAACTGTTTTTGCTGCATTCCATAGATTTTTAGATGTGGGTTTCCATTTTCATTTGTCTCAGGGTAATTTTTTATTACATTTTTAATTTTTTCATTGATCCATTGGTTGTTCAGTAGCACGTGGTTTAGTCTCCATCTACTTATGTTTTGTCCAATTCTTGTAACTGATATATAATTTCACACCAGTGTGGTCAGAAAAGATGCTTGATATGATTTCAGTCTGCTTAAATTTATTGAGACTTGTTTTGTGGCCTAACTCGCCTACCGTAAAGAATGTTCCATGTGCACTTGAAGAGAGAGGCTATCTCACTATTCTGTTTATCTGTTCAGTCAATCTGGTCTAATGTGCTATTCAAAGCCACTGTTTACTTATTGATTTTCTACATTCTTTTGTTGGATTGGATCCTTCTATCAATATATAATGTGCTTCTCTGTCTCTTGCTACAGTATTTGTTTTAAAGTATTTTTTTTTTTCTGAAATAAGAATTGCTACCCAAGCTTTTTTTTTTTGCCTCTATTTGAATGGAATATATTTTTCCACCCTTTACTTTCAGGCTGTATATTTATTTTGATCTGTAGAGAGTTTCTTGTAAGTTGCATAAAGATGGGTCTTTTCTTCTTCATCCATTCAGTCACCCTACAGTCACCCTACATCACTGGATTAAAATTAAAGCATTTAGTCCATTTATGCTTAAAGTAATTATCAATAGGTATGTAACTTATTTCCACTCTATTGCTTGTTTTATAGTTTTTGTAGTTCTTCTGTTCCTTCTGCTCTAGCTCTCTTCCCTTGTGGTTTGATGGCTTTCTTTAGTGTTATGCTTAGATTCCTTTGTCTTTATTTTCTGTGTTCCTGTTACCCATTCTGGGTTTTCTTTTTTTTAAGATTTTATTTATTTATTTGATAGAAACTGAGAGAGAGAGAGAGAGAGAGAGAGAGAGCACATGAGCAAGGGGAAGGGGAGGGGCAGAGGGAGATTCAGACTCTCTGTTGAGCAAGGAGCCTGACATGGGGCCCAGTCCCAGGACCCTGGGATCATGACCTGAGCTAACATCAGTTGCTTAACCAACTGAGCCATCCAGGTGCCCCTGTTACCCATTTTGATTAACACCCTATGCATATGGCAGTTTATTAAATTTTTATTCCCACTTCAACATTTTATGTATACATCATATTTTATATATTTTGTGTATCCCTTGACTTATTTTTTTAGATATAACTGATTTTACTATTTTTGTGTTTAACCTCCATACTGGCTTTATAATTGATTAATCTACTACCTTTACTATATGTTTCTCTTTACCATTAAAATTTGTTTTGTTTCATAACTTCTTATTTTTAGTTATGATGGGTTTATTTTTCCCCACTTAAAGAAGTTCCTTATTTCTTATAAGACTGGTTTAGTGGTTATGTGCTTTAGTTTCTGCTTATCTGGGAAACTCTGTATACCTCCTCTATTCTGAATAGAATTCTTGGTAGAGTATTCCTGGTTGTAGGTTTTTTCCATTCAGAAGTATGAATATATCATGCTATTCCCTTCTGGCCTGCAATGATTCTGCTGAAAAATTACCTGATAGAATTACACAGTTTCCCTCTATGTCACTGTAGTCTTTCTCTCACTGCTTTAAAAATTCTTTATCATTACTCTTAATATTTTAATTATTGTGTGTCTTAGTATGGCTCTCCTTGTATTCATTTTGTTAGGAGCTCTCTGCATCCTGGCCCTGGATATCTGTTTTCTTGCCAAGCTTAGAGAAGTTTTCTGCCCCCCCCCCACCCCTCTTTTTCTGGGATCCCTATAATGCAAATGTTATGCCTGATGAGGTCATGAGGTCACTGAAGCTATATTATTATTGCTTCTCAACTTGGTTGCTTTCCATTATTCTGCCTTCCAGATGGCTGATTCATTCTTCCACATCCTATAATCTGCTATTGATTCTCTAGTGGACTTTTTATTTCATTTTTTAAATATTTTATTTATTTGACAGAGAGCATGAGTTGGGAGAGAGGCAGATGGAGGAGGAAAGGCAGACTCCCCACTGAGCAGGGAGCCCCGATCCCAGGACTGTGGGATCATGACCTGAGCCATAGGCAGATGCTCAACTGACTGAGCCACCCAGGCACCCTGGATTTTTTAATTTTAGTTATTGAATTCTTCAGCTTTGACTGGTTCTTTTTTATATTTTGTATCCCTTTGTTAAAGTTCAGACTGAGTTCATCCATTTTTGCCCTCAGGACTGGTGAGTATCTTTATGACCATTACTTTGAATTCCTTATGAGGCATATTGCTCACTTCAATTTCTTTTAGCTTTTGTGTAATTATGTCTTGTTCTTTCATTTGGGACATATTCCTCTGTCTACTCATTTTGTCTCTGTTTCTATGTATTATGTAGGTCAACTATATGGCCTATCTGCAAAGAAGTGACCTTGTATAGAAACGATCTTGTAGTGCCCTATAATGAAATCTCCCTGGACACATACCAGAAGTGTCCCTTATGCTGTGAGCTGTGTGCACCTTCCTGTTATGTCAGAGCCTCTATTTCATCAAGCCCAGCTGGCTACAATGACCCCTTTCCTTTCTTGGGTACACTGGGCAGGGGTTTGTTCCCCACACTGTTAAGAGGCTGGTGGCAGCCACAAGCTCTTTAGTGTGCTGGCTCAGTCTAGCTGCCTGCAATGAGCCTTTCTGCCACAGCTGCAAGCATACAAAAGGGTGGGCTTGCTCCCTGCATAACCAGCTAAGAGGGCAGGCTGCAGGTGCACTGATGTGGGGACTTATTTGCCCCTTTCCCCAGGGCAAGAGTTGCCTTGGAGTGGCACTGGTCCAAGTCTGGGCTGCCTACCAGCTGTGGTGGAGCAGGAGCCACTTTGGAGGGATGCCTGTGGAGGCAGGCAGATTAGATACCCAGGTCCACAAAAGAAAGTCAGGGTAGCAACTGTGGTGCCTGCAAGGTAGGTGGAAAATGTTGGCACTGGTTCCCACAAGTATATGGCTATGTAGGCCTGGAGAGAGGAAGGGAAATGGCTCTACGTTGCACTTTTGTTTCCAGAGGAATCTCCTGCAGATCTTTGCCACTCCTGCTTGCATTCTAAGAATATTCCATAAATATCTTTCATATATACCCCAGAACTTTTCAGACTCTGCTTTCTGTGCTGGATCTCGGGTTGAATTATTTAGTGCATTGGATATTTAAGTGTAGGAACTGAGTTTCATTTCACCCTCCAGCTCTCCCATTTAACTCTGCTGGTTTCCAAAGCCAAATGTGATAGGAACTGGTCCTCCCAGTGCGGGTCCCCAGCGCCTAGTGTGTGGTCTGATCTTCTTACTCTTCTCAACTTGTAATGTCCTTCCCATTTGCAATCAGTCCCATCCATAGATTTGGTTCCCAACTATGTCTCTGCCCTTCTTACCCTTTATGATGTGACCTGTTCTCTATAGTTGCCTATGGAAGGTCTGTTCTGCCTGTCTTCAGGTCACTTCAGAGTTAGTCTCACAGATGTAGCTATGATCTTGATGTGGCTGCTAGAGGACCTGAGTTCAGGATTCTCCTATTCCACCATCTTCCTCTGTCTAGTTGCCCTTTAAACCACTATTGTTACTGTTTTTTACTGTGCCTTGGGGTGAGCAAGTCTGTGCATAGGCTCCTTGATGATCTCCCTCCCTACCGTATGTCATCATGGTTAGGGTGGGTGTTTAGTAGTTGTTCTGTATGTAGGTATAGATTCATTGCTGTCCATGGAAGGAGGTAAGTTTAGGAATCTTTTTAAGCCATCATCTAGGACTGCCCTGCAGAGATTGTCAGATTTTAAAAAAAAAAAAAAAGATATGGCATACAAACTAAAAAGTTCAGAGTGGCCATATTAATAAACTAATTAGAATTCAGAACAAAAAATATTTTAAGAGGAGGAACATTTCTTAATGATGAAAGTGTCAATTCATCAAGTATAACAATCTTTGTATGTAACTAATAACAAGGTTGAAAAGACAAACTCATCTAAAGAGTGTTTTTGTTTTTTAAGAATTGTCTCCCACAGTATGGGAGCTGGCTGGTGAAAACTGTAGGCAGGTCAGCAAGCTGTAAATTCAGGCAGAAGTTGATTGCAATGGCTCACAAATTTTCTAGGATGGCGGAATATTTTATATTTTGATTACAGTGAGATTAGACAGGTGAAAATATTCATTAAAGAGCATTATTCACTTAGAGTATATTTTATTGTATGTAAATTATACTCTAGTAAAATAAGAGTGTGTTTTGTAATAATACTCATTGTAAAAATTTAAATAGACATGTATAAAAAAAAAAAAGGTGATAATCTATCCCACCCAAAATCCACTTCCCTGAAGTCAACAGTGGCTAAAAGATACCTTTCTGTTAAATTCCTTGACACAGCTCCTTTCTTGTTGTGTGCCAGGCTTCTCCATAGCAATTCTGAATCTTCTGGATCCTAGAGTTTTCCACTATTCTTACTGAAACTATCATTGACAGTGTGTTCCTAAATGCTAAAGAGTCTCTCTTCCTAAACCTCCCACGGAATCCTAGGTATTATCATACCTCAAATCTGCTCCTTGCTTATGTTTACTTCCTTGTTGAATGATACCATTATTCGCTTAACCCATTTGCCAGAACTAGGAAGTACACCTAGAATATGATGGGCAAAGAACAATCTTACACTACTTGCTTTACAATCTTCTAGTAAGTGTTTCTGTGACCCAAAGAAAAATGATCTAGTTAATTTAACCTATAATGAGCTTATATGTCACCCACATAGTCTGTGAATGGGATTTTAAAAAAAAAGACAATTTCCATATTCTTTTTTTTTTTTAAGATTTTATTTATTTATTTGACAGAGAGGATCACAAGTAGGCAGAGAGAAACGGAGGGAAGCAGGCTCCCTGCTGAGTAGAGAGCCCAATGCAGGACTCAATCCCAGGACCCTGAGATCATGACCCGAGCCAAAGGCAGAGGCTTTAACCCACTGAGCCACCCAGGCACCCCCAATTGCCATAGTCTTGAATGGTCATCAGGGAATCCCATTAGCTCACAGTCCAAGACAGGTTCCCTTGAGCCCCATCATTTCTTACCAGTTTGGTAAAATAGTTTCCTAATTGCCTGCCTGGCTCTAGTGTCCAAATATGGAATTCAGATATCTCTCCTCACATTGCTTCTAAGTATTTTTCTAGGGGGAAAAAAAAAAGACCAGTGATTATAATTTTGTGTGCAGCCCTCCATATAGGATTTTTGATAGGTGCTCATCCCATATTTTTACCTGATAGTATTC
Source organism: Mellivora capensis (assembly GCA_004024625.1). Taxonomy (NCBI): domain Eukaryota; kingdom Metazoa; phylum Chordata; class Mammalia; order Carnivora; family Mustelidae; genus Mellivora; species Mellivora capensis. Next base: position 17,720 of record PISX010006807.1, read on the forward strand.
TTTAAATTTGATATGTTGGTTTGCACTCCAGATTTTGCTTCATTCACTTCTTGACTACTTATACTTCACTGCATTCCTACATAACAAGAGAAGTTCCCATTTTTCAAGTTTGAAAGCATTATCTTGTCAATAAAAAATTTGACATGTCTACCCACTCCAGCCCTAGTATAACTCATTTTATACCCTGTGTACCCTATCCAGTCTTGTTTAATGCTATGGCACCTATAAGATGTTTTTACCTTAAATGTCATGCTTTATACAACTTCTATATTCAGGGCCCCTGTGCAGGAGGATTATCTCAACCTGGGCATTTTAGACCAGACAATTCTTTGTTATGGGGGACTCTCCAGTGTAATGTTAGATATTGAGTAGCATCCCCGTCTTCTGCCATGATGTAGTACTTTCCACCACCTCAGTCATGGCAATCAAAAATGCTTCTGGCCATTGCCAAGTTCCCTTTGTGAGGAAACAAATAAATCTGGCTGAGAACTAGTGGCCTGACGTATATCTGGGCTTATAAAATCATGTGAAATAAGAATATATATCGCATTTTAGGGTTGACAAGCAATGACAGGAGAGGGTAGAACTCAATATTCTCAATTATTAGATGTTATAAAAGGATGAGGTCTAGAAAGTGGGCCAAGGCAGAGGCTACAATGTTGGCAGTTATGGGGGAAAAGAAAAGGGCTCTATATGAAATCCAAGAAAGCACAAAACATGAACGTGTTTTTTTTCCGTTCTCTTTACAAAAGAAGTCCAAGCCAATAGCTGTAGAGCCCAACTTTGAACTCTAGCCTTTATCCTTAAGAAGACAAATATGTAGAATCTCTCACATAATCATGACTGGAGGTGGCCAAAGTATATACAAAATGGGGCAGGAATGTGCTCTAGCATTCTCCCATGAAGTACAAATAAACAGTGGTCCCTTTCATGAACCACTGATAAATATTTCCCCCAAATTGATTATTTTCCTCCTGGAAACATGAGAAGGAATAAAGAATATTCCATTTCAATGGAATAGAAGTGAGGTGGGAATTCCCTTCTACAATTCTGGATCTGGTCATCAAGATTTAAGACATAGGCAGAAACAACTACAGAAGGATTGGTTTTAAATACGTTTTTTAGGACAGGTTAAATATATTTTTGTACTGAAATAAAGAACATGTGAGAGTCATAATAAGAATGCAGAATCATAAATAGCAAAGCTAATGCCACCACAGCAGCAGTCAAAAGATCAGCAAAGAGGCATGACTGAATGTTAAAACAGGTTCTGAAACAGATACAGTGACTTTAAAAAACAAAACAAAATTCTTATATTCACTGTAACAAATGATGGTAATAGTAACTTTGGCAAGCTGCTAAAAAAGCTGGGTATCTCAAGAAATTATTCTCTCTTCCGCAGCAAAAATAAAATAAAACTAGGATATTTATTTCCCCCTTTAACACAGCAGGGATCACTTATAGCAAATAAGCTTAACAATGCTCCCATGTGGGAACCACTATTTCTGTTAAGAACTGACCACTGTCATTATCCACACAGTGCAGTAAATACCTAAACCCTGTCTCACATTAGTCTTCTACCTCTGCCTTCAGAATGCTGTTTCATTTTCCCCAAGAAAACCTTAGAAGAGGTTATTAAACAGAAAAGAAGGTCCTCAACTATTCTCTCATCTCACCCCCTGCTGACCCCCAATACCAGACACAGAGTAAACAAACCCAAAATGTAGGATAAAGATTAGGCTACAGGTATGGAAAAACTTACCAGTTGGCATTTTTATTCACCACCTCCATTGTAGCAAGAATTTTTATTAGATTCTGTGAAAGTAACAACAAAAAAAAATTCAAATTTTTTTTGAGCTTGAGGATTTTTAAAAAGAACAGGCTCATGAAATAACTTTGTTTACAAAGCAGGCTGCTTAGATCAGAGAGCAGGGGCAAAGGAAGTCCCAGAGTCTTCAAGGGGACTCAATCAATGAAGGCTTTCATGAAGAATGTTTAATTGTTAAAGGGTGCATGACAGACACTTAAAAGCAGAACCGACCCTTACCAATCTGAGAGAAAATTAGATTTAATAGCACTTGAAATCAGAGGGGTGAATTAAAGGGCATTAATATGGCTGCACTTACAGCCTTGGGAAAATGGCTCAATCTCTGAGCCTCATTTGTAAAATGCTACATTGCTAATACCTTCTTCACAGGTTGGTTGTGAAGTTTAAATGAGATAATGCATCTAGTATGTGCATAAGCAATCTAGTTGTTATTACTATTAGTGCAAGGTCTTCCAAAACCATCCACTTATATTATAGGACAGGAGAAAATGTACCTAATTGCTCAAAAGCAATTATCTGTTGATATTGGGATTGGGTAAACTGTTTTTCTTCTACTTTTCTGCATTTTCTACATTTTCTATCACGAGCATATATTATTTTATAATCAGTAAAACTCAGCATTTAAAACAAATTTTAAATTTAAATTTATTGAATGAATTATTTGGCAGGATGATAAATGTTAATCCAACTCACATAATCAAGTGGCTTTTGAATGTACAAATTCTTGATTATACTGAATACTTAAGTCGTGCCGAACCTCGTGCTAAGTCACATACAGATATGGGAAAACATGCAGGGAGATTATTGGTCTTGTGAATAAATGCATCCTACAAAACCAGTCCAGATAAATTGCTGCTAAGTACCTAGATCTGCATGATGAGGTAGTACTGCCCAACCGTTGAAGGTTCAGGATAGGAAATCAGAGGCTGTGAGTTCAAAATCTGATTAATATTCAACAAGTAGTAACTGCCTCCTTTGTGCTGGGCATTTTCTACTTATGAGCAGTGAACAACAAGTAAACAAGTATATAGCCCAAGATAAATTTAACCTTTTTCTTTTTTTTTTTTAAATCCACCAGTATAAAGAAAGCACACAGAATCCCTCTGTACTGAATCTTTCCCATCAGCATTTCGACAAAATGGTAAAGCTCCCATTTTCAAAATAGTAAAAATAAAATTTTTTATTCCCTATTTTCCTCCAGGTATCAACTTCTTTTTCTTCCAGTTTATTGGCTACTCTGAAGGTATTCGGTGTCTCCAGTTCCTCCCCTTTCCTTCTCTTTTGAATCTGCTCCAAAAAGGAAGTAGCCCAGACACTGATTTTGTCAATAGGGTCTCAGCTAGCAAATACTAGGTCTATACAAATTAGAAAATGGTGCCCCTTTGGATCATGAATTGTAAATAGCTGTGCCCTCCATGTGGATGGAGCACAACGTGGGAGTATTTTACAACCACTCAACCTATCAGATGGGCACCTTTGAACAATGCATAAGCAGCACATCCATGATGGCTGTCCTTCTTGTGATGGCCAATGGCATCCAGGTGGTTAAAGCTACTGATTAATTTTTAGTCCTTATTCTACCTGCATTATCAGCAACATATGCCAGAGTTGACTACTCCCTTCTATTTGAAGCACTTTCTTCACAACATACTCCCTTTTTAATCCCTTTTCTCTAATCTGCTTCCTCCCTCCCACCCCTCTTTATTGAGATATATAGTGTTCTATTTCAATTATAAGTTTAAGGTATACAATGTGATGATTTCATATATGTATATATTGTAAAAAGATTCCCTCAATAAGTTTAACACCTCACCTAATTACCATCTTGTATGTGTGGTGAGTACACTGAAAATCTACTCTCCCAGCAACTGGGTATATAATACAGTACTGTTGACTATGAACACCATGCCATATAAGTTCCTCAGAACTTATAACTTAAGTTTATACCCTTTGATTAACATCTATTTCCTCTGACCCCTGGCAACCACCATTCTATTTCTATGAGTAATATACCTTATGGTCTCACTTACATGTGGAATCTAAAACAAAACAAAACAAAACAGAAAAAGTCACACTCAGAGAAATAGAGTAGAAAAGTTATTGCCAGGGGGTGGGAAGGTAGGAGAGAGAGATTGGTAAAAGTGTACAAACTTGCAACTATAAAATGAGTAAGGCCTGAGAATCTAATGTAAAACATGGGGAGTATAGTTGATAGTATTGTATTATACCTTTTTGTTGTTGTTGGAAACATTGGAGTATATGTCTTCCTCTGACTTATTTCATTGAGCATAATGCCCTAAGGTCCATCTATGTTGTTGCAAATAGCACTATTTTCTTCTTTATAGCCAAATGGCTTTCCATTATGTGTATCATATCTATCTGTGTGTCTGTGTCTATATATAATTACGTTTTCTTTATCCATTCCTCTGTCAATGGACACTTGCATAAAGGTTCCCTTTCCTCCACATCTTTACCCAACACTTGTTACTTCTTGTCTTTTTGATACTACCCATTCTAACAGATATGAAGTAGTATTTCATTGGGGTTTTGATTTGCATTTTCCTCATGATTAGTAATGTTCAGCACCTTCTCATGAACCTGCTGGTTATTTGTGTGTCTTTTGTGGGTTTGTTATTTGATTTGCTATTGATGCTCATGAGTTCTTTCTGTATTTTGGATATCAACTCCTTATCAACCATATGATTTGCAGATATTTTCTCCCATTTTATAGGTTACCTTTTCATTTTACTGATTCTTTTGTTCTACAGAACTTTTTAATTTGATGTAATCCCACTTGGTTCATTTCACTTCCTTTGCTTGGGCTTTGGTGTACTATCCAAAAAAAATGCTGCTGAGACTATTGTCAAGATATGTCAAGAAATGTCCTGTTTAATTTCTACATATTTGTGAATTTTCTATTTTCTTCCTTCAGATAATGGTGGTCAGAAAAGATACTTGGTAAGATTTTATGACTTAATATATGCTCTATCCTGGAGAGTGTACCATGTGCATTTGAGAAGAATGTGTATTCTGCTGCTGAATGGAATATTCTCTACAGAGTTTAGGCCCGTTTGGTCTAAAGTATATTTCAAGTCCAATTTTCCTTATTGATTTTCTGTCTGAATGATCTATCCATTACTGCAAGTGGGGTATTAAAGTTCCCTATTATCGTATAGTCAATTTCTCCCTTTATATCTATGTGTATTTCCTTAACATATTTAGGTGCTCTGATGTTGGGTGCATATATTTTTATTATTATTATAGCATGATATGGTGACCTTCTTTGTCTCTTGTTACATTTTTTTTTATTTAATATCTATTGGGTCTGATATAAATATATTCACCCTTGCTCTCTTTTGTTTTCCATTTGCATATAATATCTTTTTATGTGTCTTATAGTTATCATATAGTTGGGTCCTATCTTTTAACCATTCAGCCATTCTGCCTTTTGATTGTAGAATTTAATCTATTTACTTTAAAAGTAATTATTGATAGGTCAGGCCTTAATAATGCTATCTTATTGTTTTCTGGCCATTTCCTTGTAATTCTCTTGTTCATTTCTCCCTCTCTTGCATCGTCCTGTGTGAATTGATGATTTTATGTATGGTTTGTGTATCAACTGTAGGGTTTTGCTTTATGATTACCATGAGGTTTATATAAAACATCTTATAATAATCTATTTAACATTGATAACTTAGTGTCCCTCTCATTAAAAAAAAAACTAGTCTTTTACTTTCCCTGATTGTTTTTAATGTCACAATTTACTTTTAATATTGTTCATTAACAAATTATTATAGCTGTAGTTATTTTTAATGTTTTATCCTTTAACCTTTATATTAGTGGCTAAGTTATACTAGTTAAGTAGTTTAATACACCATCATTTTACGTATTCAAGTATTCTGAATTTGATTATAGTTCCCAGTATATGTTTTCATGTTACTCATTAGCATTCTTTTATGAAACCTGACGAACTCCTTTCAGCATTTCTTAAAAGCCCCCCCTACCACACACACACACAAATTCAAACTCCTGTATCCAACTGCCTCTCAGACACCTGAGTGTCTGAGTTAACAAACCCAAGACTAAGTTTCCAATCTCTTCCTTATTCATCATGGTGTTTCCATCATTTTAATTATTCAGCCAAAAACCTTAGAGTTACACAATTCCTTCTTTCTCTCATACCCACACCTATCTCTATAAGCACATTCATTACCACAATCTTCAAATATTGAAGGAAATCAACATTGTCAATGTCCACTATTCCTACTTTGTCCACACCACCACCCTCATTCATTATTTCAATTGTTTCTTACCTGTTGAATCCACTTCTGTTTTGGTTCCTATTCAATCTAGTTTCCACATAAGTCAGAGTAATCTTGTTAAAATTTAATTCAGATTATGTCACCAGTATTAAACCTTTTAATGGGTTCCAATATAACCCAGAGAAAAATCCCAATAATTTCAATATCACACCAGCCTCACCAACCCCACTCTCAGTGCCTGGCTTGCATTGCCTCTCTGACCTCACCTCCAATACCCCCTGTTTCCCAGCACATCCTGTTCCTTCCCCCACTGTCACATTTGCTGATTTATTCTTTTTCTTTTTTTTAAGATTTTATTTATTGATTGATTTGACAGACAGATCACAAGTAGGCAGAGAAGCAGGCAGAGAGAGAGGAGAAGCAAGCTCCTGCTGAGCAGAGAGCCTGATGTGGGGCTAGATCCCAGGACCCTGGGATCATGACCTGAGCCGAAGGCAGAGGCTTTAATCCACTGAGCCACCCAGGCGCCCCTGATTTATTCTTTTTTGAGCACACACACACAAACACACGTGTACCTACGGCAGGGATTTTCTACCTGCCATCTCTGCGACCTCAGAAATTTTTTTTCTCCTCAAAAACTTCCTTGTTTACTCCCTACTGTCTTCAGATGTCACCTTCTTAGTGATGTTTCCATGGCTTCCATTTTTAAACCACAACCCTCCATTTTCCCTTCCAGGCTTATTACCCAATAATATATATTTTACTTATTTTTTAAATTGTCTCCCTCCCAAATAACAAAAAATTCACAATAACTTTGTCTCTGGAACCTAAGCCAGAGCATGACAATTAATAGATGTCTAATATATACTAATATATATATATGTATATATATATATATGAAATAATTGAAATAATATATAGTAATTAGAAACACTGGCATAGCCTTTTACTTCACTATTTCCAAATGGCAGCACCATAGAAAATTCAGAAAGGGAAGAAGGTGAGTCCAAGGATTCTGGCAATGACTGACTGAATGCCTCAATGAACTAGCAGAAGAGAAGTGCTTGAAAAGTAAAGGCTACAACAATTCATATTTTTGAAATTTACCAAATTCATATTTAATTCCTAAACACACAAATCAAATGTAGGTGACTATAGAAAAGATTCCGAAAGGGACAGATTCAGTGAGATTAAAACTGTACAGTAAAATGCATGTGGAGGTACATTGTTGTCACCAATATTTTATCATCCTTTCCTTCCTTAAACACTTGCTTTGATGTGTGGTCACTTGACCAGTTCTTGATGATGAAGTGTGAACTGCACATCACCTTCCACTACCTGTGCTTAGCAGTCTTCTTTGTATTTATTTGGTGCTCTGTTCCCCGTGATTCTTGAACACGTGGGTTCGTGTCTTGTATCTATTGTAGATAGATACAATATTGTAGAAACATCTTAGTTACCTTTCAAAATGTTGCTTCTGTGCCATGCTGTAGCTCATCCTTTTTTTTTTTGATACTCCAGTTATAAACCTATTAAACCACTTGTCTGTATCCCTGTATTATGTCCCATATGTTTTGTTGTTGTTTAGTTGTTTTCTCTTTGTGCTTCAGTTTCTTTTATTGACTTGCCCTTGAGTTCCATAAGCAGGTCTTTTGTCTTATCCAAACTAATGTTGAAATACATTTAAAAATCTTAAATATTTTAGTTATGAAATACTTGCTTTTTTGTCAATCTTTTCTCCTATTTCTTTGTCAATCAAGTATGAGAATATACATGTATCTGCTTTTATTGATATTTTCCTAAATTATGAGATACATTTTCTTACCTCTTCACAAGTCTTTTAATTTTTATAGTATGTAGTAGACATCATACATATTAAAAAAAAAAAAAGTCTAAAAGTGATCCTGGGAAGCCTGGGTAGCTCAGTCAGTTAAGTGTCTGCCTTCAGCTCATGTCATGATCCCAGAGTCCTTTCTCAGTGGGGAACCTGCTTCTCCCTCTGCCTGAAGCTCCCTGACAAATAAATATTTTTAAAAAAGAAAAGTGGTTTACTTTTTCCAGGTAAAAACCTTTCCTGTTCTGAGCAGATGAGTTGAGAGGCTAATCTTAACTATCCTAATAAAAACTGAGCTTAGGGGCGCCTGGGTGGCTCAGTGGGTTAAAGCCTCTGCCTTCGGCTCAGGTCATGATCCCAGGATCGAGAGCCACATCAGGCTTCCTCCTCTCTCTCTCTGCCTGCCTCTCCGCCTACTTGTGATCTCTGTCAAATAAATAAATAAATAATATTTTTTTTAAAAAAATGAGCTTAGGCAAAGCTGGAATTATAGAAAGATCCTGAACTCATCCCCTCCCACAGACACACCAAATCTCCAGCTACAAAAGACAAAAGGGCCACATCAAATGGATAAAAGAGGCTGAGGGGCACCTGGGTGGCTCAGTCATTAAGAGTCTGTCTTCGGCTCAGGTCATGATCCCAGGGTCTTGGGATCGAGTGCCACATCGAGCTCCCTGCTCTGCAGGAACCCTGCTTCTCCTCCCACTCCCCCTGCTTGTGTTCCCTCTCTCTCTGTCAAAAAAATAAATAAAATCTTTAAAAAAAAAAAAAAAAAAGAGGCTGAGACATGGTTTCACAGAAACAAAAAACACCATCCCTTATGTGATAGGGAGGGATCTCAGCAGACAGGTGCTTCTCCCAGAGGAGGCCCTACACAGGCACCCCAGTCCCTCTTCAGAGTATCTGGCTTAGAAAACAAAGGGGCCTGATGTCTAGGGGCTCCAAAGTGCTAAAAGAAACTGAGATTCACCTCTCGGAGACCTCACATGCAATGTTGCTAACCCTGAGATCCAGTGAAAAAAAATAGCAGTTTGAAAAGTATCTAGTGGAAACCCACTAGCAAATGGGATATCATAAGTATAAAAAGTCCCCCTGAGGAATGAGGGATTCAAGCTCCACATTGGGAACCTCTGAACTGGGAATCTATACCAGGAAAAAGAGCCCCAATAACAAGTAGCTTTGAAAATCATCAGGGTTTATGGTGATGTAGGAAGACCATGAACTCACCTTCTCCACAGATATAACAAATCTATGCATCTTTATACAATTTCTCCTGAAGAAAGGCTGAGAGCTGACTAAACTTCTTCACAAGAGAGAGAGACCACAGAGAGAATAACAAAAGAGAGGAGACCTGGCAACAAAAGGAACCCCCACCCCCAATGCTGCAAACTGCAGTAGAGAGGGATAGTACTGAGGAAACATAAGCATTCATTTATGCTGGGGCACAGGAAAAAAATTCTTGGTTTAAAAGACTAAGATATAAAATATCCAGTCCTAGTACACCCAATGACAGGACAGCTGTTTAAACTCTCTCCGGGTCAAAAGGGCTGGTGAGCATATGGCTTAGTCTACCCTCCACCTTCATAGTGCACACAAGGGCAGTGTTCCAGGTGCTTTGTCTGGCCGGTCATCTCAGTGAGCACCAGACCTGTAGCCCACATCAGCCCTGAATGGGGGGGTGGAGGGTAGCTTTTATTTAAAAATGCAACTACAGTATAAAGGAAATAGCCTTAGAACTTTGCCACAGAGGAGCTGCTGAAACTCACTCCAGGTTGCCGGAGTTCCTCCTCCACTGATAGCCTAAACAGGAACAGCATCCAGGGCCCTAGCCAGCCTACTGCCTCTATGAACTTAGCACAGCACACTAGACACTCCTGGTCCGCACTCACCATAGCTCTAGCCATCATGCCAAGTTGACACAGACACAGAGTATCTCAAAGCACTCCAGACTCACCACTTTGGCTTCAGATGGCTTGCTAAGGGACCTCCAGGGCAAAGTGCTCTGGAAGACTCAAGCCCATGTTTGCCTTGGCCCCAATTACCCCACCAGTGCATCCCTGTGCTAAGCACCCCGGGATACCTCTGCTCGTACCAACTTCAGCTTCAGCTGTTATGCCAGGACACCTGGTTTGGAGAGCCCCAGGGGAGTACTTGTGTGGAATGCCCCAGGGCACTCTCTTGGCCAAAAGCCCCAGGTCCTCCCAGCTTGTACCCACTTCAGCTTTCCTGCAAGAGCCCCCCTCAGTGCAGAGAGCCCTGGGACAGCTCTGGCCATCCCACCAAGGCAGTCTCAGCAAGGAATGCCCTGGGACCCTGTCCATACTACACAGATCCAGGCAGCCAGCATCTTCACCAGGTACAGTCTACACTGGAAATGACCATACACAAGATCATTCAAGTTAAGAAGGAGTTCTACCTAATTCATAGAAAAACACAGAAAGCCAAGTAAAGTAAATAGAGGAATATGCTCCATATGACAGAAGAAGATAAAAATCTCTGACCAAGAACTAAATAAAATAGAGATAAGCAATACACCTGATAGTGTTTCATAGTCATACAATACTTACTAAACTTGAGACGAGAATGGAAAAACTAAGTGACAACTTAACAGAGATAGAAAACAGACCAAAAGGACCAAATTCAAAGAATACAATAACAAATTTAAAAATACACTAGATAAGAGAATGCAGAAGAAAGGATCAGGGATCTGAAAGAGAGTAATGGAAAGAACCAAGCTGAACAACAAAAAGAAAAAGAATTTTTTAAAATGAAGATAGTTTAAGGTATCTCTTGGACAAATGAAACAAACAAACATTTGCATTATAGGGGTCACCAAAGGAAAAAAGAAGGGAGTAGAAAACTTATTTGAATAAATAGCTGAAAGCTTTCTTAACCTGGAGAAAGAAACAGACATCCAGTTTCAAGAAGCACAGAAAGTTTTAAACAAGATGAACCCAAGAGGTCCACACCAAAGACACATATTAAAATGTCAAAGGTTAAAGATGAAAGAATGTTAAAAGCAATGAGAGAAGCAGAAATTTTATAGACCAGAAAGGATATATTCAAAATGCTGAAAGAAAAATTCCTACCCCAAGAATACTCTACCTCTCCTTCTATTCTGAAAGATAACTTTGCCAGGTAAAGAGTTTCCCAAAGAAAAATTAAGAGAGGTCATCACCACTAAAACGACCTTATAAAAAATGTCAAAGGGAGTTTCATAAAGTGAAAAAGGCCATAACTAGGATAAACTATAAATAAAAGATGTAAAATATAACTATAGGGTGAGTAAATAAGTTATTTTATAATGTGTTCAAACTTCAGCAACTGCCAAGTTAATACAGACTGCTAAGTATTTATTCCAGGAAAAAAGGATGGGACAATATCTGCAAATCAATATGATACACCACATTAAGAAAATGAAGGATAAAAATCACATGACAATCTGAATAGATGCAGAAAAAGCATTTTAAAAAATTCAACAGCTATTCATGATAAAAACTCTCAACAAAGTGTGTTCAAAGGAAACACACCCCAATATTATTAAGGCCATATATGAAAAATTCACATCATACTCAATGGTCAAAAACTAAGAGCTTTTCCTTTAAGGCCAGAAACAAGATAAGGATGTCCACTCTTATTCAACACAGTACTAGAAGACCTAACCACAACATTAACACAAGAAAGAGAAATAAATTGGTAAGGAAGAAATAAAATTTTCACTATTTGCAGACAACATGATACCATATATAGAAAATCCTGGAAATACCCCTGAAAAACTATTTAAAGTAATAAAGAATTCAGTAAATTTACAGAATACAAAATAACATACAGAAATCTGCTGCATTTCTACACTAACAATGAAGTAGCAGAAAGGGGATTAGAAAAACAATTTCATTTTCAACTGCATCAAGAATAAAATACCCAGAAATAAACTTAACCACAGAGGTGAAAGACCTGTACTCTGAAGTTTTTTATAACATTGGTGAAAGAAATTGAAGACAACACAAATCAAAACCTATTCCATGTTCATGGACAGAAGAATATTGTTAAAATGTTCAGACTACCCAAGGCAATCTACAGATTCACTGTAATCCCTATCAAAATACCAATAACATTTTTCATAGAACTTGAACAAATAATCCTGAAGTGTCTATGGAAATACAAAGAACCCCTAATAACCAAAACACTGAGAAATAACAACAAAGCTGGACATATCACAAGCCCAGATTTCAGGACCCACTACAAAGTTATAATTACCAAAATAGTATGGTACTTGCACAAAAACAAAACCACAGATTAATGGAACAGGATAGCCCAGAAATAAACCCATACCTATATGGTTGATTAATCTGTGACAAAAGAGCCAAGAATATACAATGGGGAAAAGACAGTCTTTAATAAATGGTTTTGGGAAAACTGGACAGCTACATGCAAAAGAGTGAGACTGAACCACTTATACTATACAGAAAAATAAACTGAAAACAAAGACCTAAATGTGAGACTTGAAACCAGAACACTCCTAAAAGAAAACATGGGCAGTGATCTCTTAGATACCATCTTTAGTAACATTTTTATGGATAGCTCTCCTCAGGCCAGAAACACAAGAGAAAAATAAATTATTGGGACTACATCAAAATAAAGAGCTTCTTCACAGCAAAGGAACCCAACAACAAAACAATAAGGCAACCTACTGAGTGGGAGAAGATAGTTGCAAATGGTATAACCAATAAAGGGTTAATATCCAAAATGTACAAAGATTGTATCCAAAACTTAAAAATTAAAAAGTGGGCAGAAGACCTGAAGAGACATTTTTCCAAAGAAGACATATAGGTGGTCAGTAGACACATGAAAAGATGCTCAATATCACTAATTGTCAGAGAAATGCAAATCAGTACCACAATGAGATACCACTTCACGCAAGTCAGAATGGCTAGTATCAAAAATTAAAACAAGTGTTGGCAAAAATATAAAGAGGAACCCTTACTCACTCTTAATGAGAATGTAAATTGGTACAGCCACTGTGGAGAGCAGTATACAAATTACTCAAAAAATTAAAAATAAAAATGCCATATAATCTAGTAATTCCACCACTGGGTATTTATCCCTCCCCCCCCCAAAAAAACACTAATTTGAAAAGATATATCCACCCTATGTTTACTGTAGCATTATTTACAATAGCCATGATATGGCAGCAACCCCAAGTATCCATCAATAGATGAATGGACAGAGGATGTGGAATGTGTGTGTGTGTGTGTGTGTGTGTGTGTGACAAAATATTGATCAGCCATAAAAAATGATATCTTGCCACTTGTGGTAACATGGATGGACCTAAAGGGTATGATGCTAAGTGAAATAAATCAGACAATGATAAACAGATATTATTGGAGCTTTGTGTAAAGTTTTTAAAAAAGAATGAACAAACAAAGTAGAAACAGATCCATAAATCCAAAGAAGTAACTGGTGGTCACCAGAGAGCAGGGTTGGAGGTGAATTGGGCAAAGTACGTGAAGGGGAGTAAGAGGTAAAGGCTTCCTGTTATGGAATAAGTAAGTCACAGGTATGAAATGTACAGCACAGGTAATATAGTCAATCAGGTTGTAATAGTGTTGTATGGTGACAGATGGTAGCAATACTTGTGGTAAACATAGTAATGATGAGTAGATTAGTTGAATCACTATGTTGTACACCTGAAGCCAATGTAACTATGTGTCAACTATGCTTCAATAAAGAAAAAAACTAAAAAATCAGTCAGGCTTACTTCCAGGAGAGCCTGAGTCCTATAGGAAATGGAGATTCTGCTCTTATCTACAATCTCACTTCCTCAGAACCAGCACAGAGGAAGTTTGAAAAGCACCTGGCCCATAGGTTAAGATTTACTGAGTAATTGTAGGGCATATGACAGAGGGTCAGGGATTGGTAGGAAATTTATCAGGGAACAGGCTCAGGTGGAAGCCATTTTTCTTTCTGTCCTTCAGCCTCATGGCTCAATGCTGACAGGCACCAGTTCTGACACTTCTTATGTACATTGTTAGCACTGCCTCCCTCACCTTGGCATTCTCCATCAAACCTGCTTGCCTAGGCAGGTGCTTCCCTCCAGCGGGAGGTTCTGCTAGAGAAGGAGCGCCTCTGCACACTATCATGCCTCCAACAGTGACAACTGGCACTTACAGCCAGCCACCCTGAATGCTAATGTTACCCACCAGTGTGCCCACATCAACTATAGCCAGACCTCTCAGCCAGCCGTGGGGTGGTGGGAAGCCCTGTCCCCCTGTACACCCACAGTAGTTATAGCCAAGTTACAATAGGAGGCACATGCAGTCTACACAGAAGATAGCCTTGGAATACTGGATTTTCATGACCAGAAAGGATGGCACTTGAGGCCCCACAGGATGCCTTCTACATAAAACCACTATCTTTAAGACCAAGAGTCATAGCTGACCTACCTAATATAGAAACAGACAAATTAAGGAGACTGAAGAATGTGTTCAAAACAAAAGAATAAGACAAAACCTAAGAAAAAGAGCAAATCAGTGATAACTTATCTACCTGATAAAGACATCAAGGTAACAATTATAAAGATGCTCACTGAACATGAAAGAAAAGTGGATGAACACAGTGAGACCTTCAAAAAAGAGAATAAAAATAACCAATCAGAGCCAAAGAATAAAATAACTGATGTTAAAAAAAAATCCCCTAGATGGAATACACAGCAGGTTAGAGAAGCATCAGAAATTGCAGAAACAGCAGAAAAACATCAGAAATTTGGAAGATAAAATACCAGAAATTTCCCAACTAGAACAGCAAAAAATTATTTTGTTTAATGAAGATAGGTTAAGGGAACTCTGGGATGACATCAATCATATTAACATTCATATTATAGGAGTACCAAAAGGGAAGAGAGTGAGAGAGAAAGGAGCATAGTTGAAATAGAGAAAACACTTTAGAAGGAATAATAGCTGAAAATTTGCCTAACCTGGAGAAGGAAATAGGCATCCAGGTCTAGAACACAGAAAGATATACACCAAGACACATAATAATTAAAATGTCAAAAATTAACAATAAAGAGAAAATCTTAAAAGCAGCAAAATGAAAGCAAACTGGTTCACACTAGGAAACACCCATAAGAATATAGGAAATTTTTCAGCAGAAACTTTGGCTAGATAGATGGAAGTGGCAGGATATGTTTAAGGTGCTGAAAGGAGAAAAAAAAATCAAGAATATTTTATCTGGAAGTTATCATTCAGAATTGAATAAGAGATAAAGAGCTCATCACCACTAAGTGGACCTCACAAGAAATGTTAAAAAATTATTTTAAACAGGAAAGAAAAGGACATAAGTAAAGGGAAATTATGGGAAAAAAATTTCACTGGTAAAAGCAAACATATAGTAAAGGTAGTACATCAACCCCTTATAGAGCTAGTATGAAGGTTAAAAGACAAAAGTAGTAAAATCAATTATATCTACAACAATTAGTTAAGGGATACAAAATAAAAGATATAAAATATGACATCAATACTGCAGAAGATGTAAAGATGTAGAGATTTCAAAATGTGTTCAAACATAAGTAACTACTTAAAATAGACTGCTATACCTTTCTGTGGAGAGCAAGAATAATTGTGTACAAAGTAGAGAAGCATTCAAATATGCAACAATGTCTGTGTAATAAAAATCTGTGTAAAGTTAAAAAAAAATAGACTGCTATACACATAGGGTGTTATATTGAAACTTTGGTACCACAAACCAAAAACCTATAGTAGGTACAAAAAATTATCTGATCACACGGAAAGAGAACAAAAGAAAAGGGGAACTGAGGACTACAAAAACAACTAGAAAACACTTAACAAAATGCAGTAAGTATATGCCTATCAATATTTACTTCAAATGTAAATGGATTAAATACTCTAATCAAAAGACATGGTGTGAATGAATAGATAATAAGACCAATCTGCATGCTGCCTGCAAGGATACATACATACTGAAGTGATGAGAAAAAAGATAATAACAGCAAGTGGAAAAGAAAAGAAAGCTGAGGTAGCAATATTCATATCAGAAAAAATACATTTTAAAACATGACTATAACAAGAGACAAAGAAGGGCATTACATAAAGGGTCAATCCAACATGAGAATATAACAGTTGTTAAGTATCTATGCATCCAAAATAGGAGCACTACAAAGCAAATATTAACAGATATTAAGGAAGAGGATGACAATACAATAATATTTGGGGAACTTAACACCCTACTTTCACCAATGAATACATCATCCAGACAGAAAATGAATAAGGAAACATTAGATCAGATTTACTTAATAGATATACAGAACATTCCAGCCTAAAACAGCAGAATACACATTCTTTTCAAGTATATATAGAACATTCTTATTTATGGCTGAGAAATATTCTCTAGAATAGATCACATTCTAAACCACAAAAAAGTCTCAATAAATTTATAAATAAATTTATGTAGATTGAAATCTTATCAAGCATATTTTCCTACTACAATGTTACAAAACTAGAAATAAATCAATTACAAGAAACTTGAAATTAAGCAGCATGCTACTAAAAACCAATGAGTCGATAAAGAAATTAAACAGAAAATCAAAAAATACCTTGAGACAAATGAAGAGGGTAATACAATGTTCCAAGTTCTTTGGGACAGAGCACAAGCATTTCTAAGAGAGAAGTTTATAGCAATACAGGCTTACCTCAGGAAACAAGAAAAAAACATGATAAATAATCTTATCTTGGGACGCCTGGGTGGCTGGGTAGGTTGGACGACTGCCTTCGGCTCAGGTCATGATCCCGGAGACCGGGGATCGAGTCCCGCATCAGGCTCCCAGCTCCACGGGGAGTCTGCTTCTCCCTCTGACCTTCTCCTCGCTCATGCTCTCTCACCGCCTCTCTCTCAAATAAATAAATAAATAAATAATCTTTAAAAAAATAATAATAATCTTATCTTACACCTAATGAACAAGAAAAAGAAAGCCTAAAGTTAGTAGAAGGAAGGAAATAAAAAAGTGAAAATAAAATGAAGACTGAAAAAAAAATAGAAAAAAATGAATGAAACAAAAAACTTGTTTTGAAAAGATAAAATTGATGAACCTTTAGGTAGACTAATTAAGAAAAAAAGAGTACTCAAATAACCTAAGAAATGAAAGTTAAAACTGACACCACAGAAATACCAAGGATTGTAAGAGGATACAATTTATACCAAAAAAAAGTGAATAACCTAGAAGAAATGGGTAAATTCCTAGAAACACTCAATCTTCTAAGACTGAATTAGAAAGTAGAAAACATGAACAGACCTATTACTAGTAATGAAATTAGTAATCAAAAAACTATTAACAAAGTTCCAAGACCCATGGTTTCACAGATAAATTTTACCAAACATTCAAAGAAGCATTAGTACCTATCATCAAATTATTACCAAAAAATAAAAAATAAAAATAAGGAAGGAACACTTCCAAATCCATTTTGCCAAGCCAGCATTATCCTGATACTAAGAGCAGACAAAAACACTACAATAAGAGAATTAAAAGCCAATTTCCCTGATGAACACTGATGCAAAAATCACAAAACTTAGCAAGCCCAGTTTAATACATTAAAAGGATCATTCATCATAATCAAGTGGGATTTATTCTAGGGATGCAAGGAGGGTTCAACATCTGCAAAATCAACATGATAGGTCACATTTACAAAATCGGAGATAAAAATCATATAACCATCTCAATAGGCACAGAAAAAGAATGTTACAAAATTCAGTCATTCGTGATAAAAACTTTCAATGAAGTGGGTTGAAAGGGAGACAGACCTCAACATAATAAAGGCTATGTGTGAAAAACCTACCAGTGGGCTTACTTACTAGTGAAAGGTGAAAGCTTTTCCTCTAAGATCAGGAAAAGTAAAGTTTGTCCACTCTCGTCACTCTTATTCAGCATAGTACTAGAAGTACTAGCCACAGCAATCACGTAAGAACACACAAGAAAAAGAAATAATGGTCATCCAAATTGGTAAGAAAGAAGTAAAACTGTTACTATTTACAGATGACATTATACTATACATAGAAAACCCTAAAGACTATACCAAAAACCTATTAGAATTAATAAATCCAGTAAAGTTATAGGATAAAAAATATGCAGAAATCTATTGCATTTCTATACACTAATAACAAAATATTAGAAAGAGAAATTAAGGAACAATCTCATTTACAATTGCAGCAAAAATAATAAAATACCTAGGAATAAATTAAGCCAAAGAGGTGAAAGTTCTCTACTTTCAAAACTATAAGACATTTGATAAAGGAAATTCATGATGACACAATAAATGGGGGGTGGGGGAGAACCACCATGCTTATGGACTGGAAGAATTGATATTGTTAAATGCTCACACCGCCCAAAGTAACCTATGAATTCCGTGTAATCCCTATCAAAATAACATAGCATCATTAACATAACTATAACAATCCTAAAATTTGTATAGCCAAAGCACTCTTGAGAAAGAGGAACAAAGCTGCATGTATCACACTCCCAGATTTCAAACTCTACTACAAAGCTATAGTAATCAAAACAGTACAGTTCTACTAGAAAATATACACATAGATCAATAGAACAGGATAGAGAACCCAGAAATAAACCCACGCTTGCATGGTGAATTGATCTATGGCAAAGGAGGCAAGAATATACCATGGGAGAAAGACAGATTCTTTAGTGAGTGGTATTAGGAATAATGGGCAGCTATGTACAAGAGCCTGAAACTCAACCACTTTCTCATACCACATACAAAAACAAATTCAAAATGTATTAAACCTAAATGTAAGACCTGAAATCCTAAAACTCCTAAGCAAAAATGTAAGCAATTATACTACTGGATATTGATCTTAAGAATATTTTTGTGATCTGTCTCCTGAGGCAAGGCCAATAAAAGCAAAACTATGTAATTGGGACTACATCAAACTAAAAAGATTTTGCACAGTAAAAGAAACCATTGGCAAAACAAAAAGGAACCTACTGAATGAGAGAAGGTATTTGTAAATGATATATCCACTCAGGAGGTATTATCCAAAATATCTAAAAACTCCTAGAACTCAATGCACACACACATGTGCACACAAAATCCAACTGATAAATGGGAAGAGGACCTGAATAGACATTTTTCCAAAGAAAACCTACAAATATCCAATAGACATATGAAAAAAAAATGCTCAGGACACCTGGGTGGCTCAGTGGGTTAAAGCCTCTGCCTTCGGCTCAGGTCATGATCCCAGAATCCTGGGATCGAGCCCCACATCAGGCTCTCTGATCCGCAGGGAGCCTGCTTGCCTTCCTCTCTCTCTGTCTGCCTCTCTGCCTACTTGTGATCTCTGTCAAATAAAAAATCTTTTAAAAAAAATGCTCAACATCACTAATCATCAGAGGGATGCAAATCAAAACCGTTATGAAGTATCACCTGAGTCAGAGTAACTGGCATCAAAAGGACAAGAAATAATAAATGTTAGCAAGGATGTGGAGAAAAAGGAATCCTTGTGCGCTCTTCTTGGGAATGTAAGTTGGTACAGCCAATATGGAAAAGATATGGAAGTTCCTCAAAAAATTAAAAATAGAAATACCATACTCCAACAATTCCACGGCTGCATATTTACCTGAAGAAAATAAAACATTAATTTGAAAAGATATATACACACCTACATTCACTGAAGATTATTAGCAAGATATGGAGGCAACCTAAGTGTTCATTCATGGGTAGATAAAAAATTGTGAATATATACGACTTTTACACACACACACACGAATATTTCTCAGCCACAAATAAGAATGAAATCATTCCATTTGCAGCAACACAGACATACCTAGAGGGTATCATTCTAAGTGTAATGTCAGACAGAGAAAGATAAATCCTGTATAATTTCACTCATATGTGGAATCTGAAAAAAAGAAATGAACAAACAAAACAGGAAAAGACTCATAAATTCAGAGGACAAATCACTGATTGCCAGAGGGGCTGGGGCTATAGGGTTGGGTGACATAGGTGAAAGGGATCAAGAGGTATAAACTTCCAGTTATAAAATAAGTAAGTCATGGGAATGTGAAGTACAGCATAGGAAAAATAGTAAGAAGTATTTGATAACATTGTATGATGATCGATATTAACTACTTTTCTCACGGTAAGCATTCTGTAATATATATAAATGTCGAATCACTATGTGGTACACTTGAAATTAATATAATATTGTATGTCAACTATATTTCAATTAAAATTGAATAAAAAGCTGGAGTTTAGCTTTAATTAAAATCATTCTACCTCTAGTTTCAAGTGTCTCCAGGAGGAGTTTTGTCATCTCTATATTGTTGCAGACCTCTCCCTCTAGAGGGGCTTTTTTTTTTAAAGTACCATGAGTTTGTGGGTGCTCTTACTCTCTCTAATCCAGCCCCCCAATGTCCCAGTTACCCAGTCATTCAAATGCCTCATAGAAAAAGCATCCTAGGAGTCTGGGTTTCCTCTAGATTTCAGTCTTTCACATCAGCTTGCAACCATCAAAACCTCAGCTGGTTTCTGTTTCCCCTAGTTGAATGTTCTTCCCTGTGGTAACCACATCCTCAGCCCATCTCTGGACAAGGTAAATATCTCATGGAAGATAATACCTTGTGAGCTAAATTTGCCAAGGAAACTTTATCCATCTGTAGAATTTTAGTTTGTTTTTCTTCTAAAGCTCTCCTATGTCTGTGGAAATATAAATTTTATCAGTACTCGGATAAAGTACAGAGTACTGATAAAATACATTTTATGATTTTCCTTTTCTTGGGTGTTACAACAGGAGTTATAGCTTGCCACTACCTGTTATGGCATAACCAGCAGTGAAATCAAATTCTGTAGTGAGGCTTTTCATTGGTTAAACCTAGGACTTTATCACTGTTAAGCTTTATATCCATTGCTCACACTTGAAATATTATGTTATTCAAAACTTTAAAAATTATTGCCAGTTCTGTCTCATCTAATACTTTGGTTAGCATATCATCTATATCTTTGATCAATAAATTAACTGGGAATAAGTTACTCTGACTAGGACAACTATAAATCTTTCTAGTGAAATATGAAAATTTTGCTTGAATTGATAACTCCATCAATTAACATTCCTTAAGGAATTATTTAACCAGATGTTAGATAATTCTTCATCAAAGCTCTGGCCATTTCTTCACCAACAAAAGAGATTGTCAATGGAATTTAAAGAAGGGAATATACCCTAGAGTAATTGTGGAAGGTTTGCTCAATTTTCCTAGAATACCTAAAGTAGTGACAGTCATTTGCTTTAAAGTTGATCATTACAAGTTAAATTTATAATTTTAATGTTGTGACAGTAGCTTAGAAGACATCTTTAGAATATTTATAATCATTGAAAGCTGAACATATAAGGTTCCACCTTAAATTTAAAAACATAAGTCACCAAAGAAAATAAAAGCTTCAGATTTGAGCCATGACAGAAATTCCAAGAAAAAAATAATAAAGAAGTTCCAGAAGAAGTATTTGTGGGAAAATGGTAAGAAAATAAGAGTTTTCTTTTGTACAAATGTATTTCCTTTAGTTCCAGTAAATTATACACTATTTTTTTAATTCTTGATTTATTTTAAAATAAATACTTTTAACTACTTTTATCCTATATATGCAGGGATTTCAACACTCATTTTATAGTAGGATCACTAGAGTGCTTTTGTCTTCATATCCATGTGGGGCCTCAGCATTGGTATTTTTTAAAGCACTACTATCAGACCTCTGGAAAGATTACTTTTAAGATAGTTTTAGTTTTACAATAAAATAAAGATACAGAGATGCCCCATATATCCACAGCCCCCATATATCTATATCCTTCCCTATTATCAAGGTCACTCACCAGCACCTTACTTTGATGACCAGAAGGGATTGCTATACAGGGTACAACAGGACCTCTTCTACACAAGGCCACTACTTTTAAGACTAGGATACATAGCTGACCTACCTAAAACACAGAAACACACACAGAGAGTTAGATAAAACCTGGAGACAGAGGAATATGTCCCAAATGAAAAAACAAAAACAAAACAAAAGAAAAATTACAGAAAAAGAGCAAAACAAAATAGAAATGAGCAATGTGCCTGATAAAGAATTCAAAATAGTGGTCTTAAAAATATTCACTGCACTTAACAAAAGAGTAGATGAGCCAGTGAGAATTTCAAAGAGATAGAAAATATAAAAAATAATCAGAGTAGAAAAATACAAAAACTGAAATGGAATATAAACTAGAGAGTATTAACAGCAAACTAGAAGATGCAAAAGAATGAATCAGCAAACAAGAAGGGTAATGGAAAGTAACCAAGCCTCACAGAAAAAGAGAAAACACAATAAAAAATGAGAATAGGTTAAGAAAGCTCCGTGGCACCATAGAGTATAATAACATTTCCCTTATAATGATCCCAGAAGGAGAAGACAGAGAAGGGAGCAGATAATTTATTTGAATAAATAATAGCTAAAAAATAAAACATGGAGGCCCATACCAAGACTCCTAATTAAATGGCAAAAATTAAAGATGAGAATCTTGAAAGTAACAAGAGAAAAGCAAACATTTATATATAAGGGAAACTCCACTGGGCTATTAGCTGATTTTTCAGCAGGAACTGATGTGATGTATTCAATGTGATGAAAAGGAAAATAATCTACAACCAAAAATACCCTACCTGAAAAGGTTATCATTCAGAATATAAGGAGAAATAAAAAGTTAGAGTTCATCACCACTAAACAAACCTTACAAAATGTTAAAGGAAATTCTTTAAGTGGAAAAAAATCCTGTAACAAGAAGCAAGGAAATTACAAAAGGAAAAGTATTCACTAGTAAAGGTAAACATATAATGATGGCAGTAGGTTAGTCACTTAAAAAACCAGTATGGAGGTTAAGCACAAAAGTAGTAAAATCAATTCTATCTACAAAATTCAGTCAAAGGATATACAAAATAGAAGCATGTAACATATGACTTCATATACATATAATATGGAATATGGAATAAAAATGTCCTCTTGGAATGTGTTCAAACTTTAGCAACCATCAAATTAGTATATACTACTATTAACATAGAATGTTACATATAAACCCCACAATAACTATAAATTAGAACTATCATAGACACACAAAGAGGAAAAAAATCAAAGTATTAACATTAACAGAAGCCAACAAACCACAGACAAAAAGAGAGCAAGAGAAGGACTAAATGTCCCAACTGAAAAACACAGGGTGACTGAATGGGTAAAAAATAAGAGCTATCTACATGCAGCCTACAGAAGACTCACTTTAAACCTAAAAACACATACAGATTAAAAGTGAAGGGATCAAATAAGCTATTCCATGCAAATAAAGCTGGGGGGGGCGGGGCGCTAGGGTAGCAATACTTACATCACAAAAAAACTGACTTTAAAAAAAAGCAATAACAAGAGACAAGGGGTATTACATCATGATAAAAGGATCTATCCAACCAGAGGATATAACAATTGTAAATATCAATGCAACAACCATAGGATCACCGAACTATTGAAAGCAAGTGTTAACATATAGGAAGGAAGAAGTTGACAATATTATTAAGGGACTTTAATACTCTGCTTACACCAATGGATAGAGCATCCAGACAGAAAATAAGGAAGCAGTGGCTTGGAACAACACGTTAGACTAAATGGACTTAACAGATATATATAGAGAACATTCCATCCAAAACCATCAGAATACATATTCTTTTCAAGTGCGTGTGGAACATTCTCTAGACTAGATCACATATTAGGCCACAAAACAAGCATTGATTAATTTTAAAAGACTGAAATCTTACCTAGTATCTTTTCCAACCACAATGGTATAAAATTAGAATTACAAGAAAAAAAAAACTGGAAAAAACACAAACACATGGAGGCTAAAAAATATGCTACTGAACAACCAAGGGTCAATGAACAAGTCAAAGAGGAAATCAAAAAATACATAGAGATGAATGAAAATGTAAATATAATGGTCCAAAATCTTTGGGAAGCAGCAAAAGCAGTTTGAAGAGAGAAGTTTAGATTGATGTAGGTCTATCTCAAGAAACAAGAAAAATCCCAAATAGTCTAAACTTAAAGGAACTAGAAAAAGAATAAACAAAGCCTAAAGTTAGTAGAAGGAAGATAATAATAAAGACTACAGCAGAAATAAAGACTAAAAAAGTAGAAAGGAAAAATGAGGTCAAAAACTGGTTATTTGTAAACATAAATAAAACTGATAAACCTTTAGCTAGACTCATCAAGAAAAAAAGTACTTTTAAAAAGTCAGAAATGAAATAGGAAAAATAACAACAGACAACAGAGAAACACCATGGAAAGGATTAAAAGTGACTACTATGAAAAATTATATGCCAACAATCTGAACAACCTAGAGCAAGTGGATAAGCTGCTAGAAACACAATTGTACAAAACTGAAACAGGAAGAAATAGAAAACTGAATAGATTAATTATTAGTAGTGAAATTGAATTAGTAGTCAAAAAACTCCCAACAAACAAAAGTTCAGGACCAGAGGGCTTCACAGGTGAATTCTACCAATATTTTAAAAGAGTAATACCTATGCTCCTCAATTCTATAAGGCATATAACCTGATACCAAATTTAGATAAAAGCACTTCAAAAAAAAAAAAAAAAGAATGAAAATTAAAGGCCAAAATCCCTGATAAACATCAATGCAAAAATCAAAAATATTAGCAAACTGAATTCAATAATACATTAAAACAATTATTACCATGAGCAAGTTAAATTTATTCCAAAGACACAGTATGGTTCAATATTTGCAAATTAATCAATGTGATACATACTTTAACAAGAGGAAAGATAAAAACTATATGATTATCTCAATAGGTGCTTAAAAAGCATTTGACAAAATGCAACATTAATAATAAAAACTCTCAACAAAGTAGGTTTGTAGGAAACATACCTCAGCATAATAAAGGCTATATGTGATATAGTCACTCCTACATCTTTCTCAACAGTAAAAAACTAAAATGCTTTCCTCTCAGATCAGAACAAGATAAAAATTTCCACTTTCATCACTTTAACAATGGACTAGAGGTTCTAGGCACAGCAACCACAGAAGAAAAAAATAAAAATTCTCCAAATCGGTGTAGAAGTAAAACTGTGACTACTTGTAGCTGTATATAGAAAATTTTAAATACTCCACCAAAAAACCTTTAGAATAAATGAATGCAGTAAAGTTTCAAGATGTACAATTAATACACAGATATCCATTCCATTCCTATACATGTCTAATAATGAAGGAGCATAAAAGGAAATTTAAAAAGCAATCTATCTATAATTGCAACAACAGCAAAAAATACTGGGAATAAATTTAACCAAGGAGGTGAAAGACCTATAGTCTGAAAATTATAAGAAATTGATAAAAGAAATTGATGATGACACAAACAAATGAATGGATATAACATACTAATGGATTAGAAAAATTAGTCTTCTTAAAGTGTCCGTTCTATCCAAAGCAATCTATAGATCCCGTGCAATTCTTATCAAAATACCAATAGCATTTTTCATAGAACTAGATAAAATAATTGTAAAGTTTCTATGGAAACAAAGATCGCCAATAGCCAAAGCAATCCTGAGAAAGAACAGCTGGATGTATAACACTCCCAGATTTCAAGATACACTACAAAGCTAATGTAATCTAAAGAGTATGGTCTCGGCATAAAAACAGACACATAGATCCATGAAACAGGATAAAGAACTAGAAAATAAACCCACACCTATAGGCAGTCAATCTACAATTGAGGAGGCAAGAATTACAATGGGGAAAAGACAGTCTCTTCAATAAATGGTGTTGGGAAACTGGACAGCTAACGTTCAATAGAATAAAACTGGACCACTTTCTTACACCATATACAAAAAATGAACTCAAAATAGATAGAAGACCTTACCATGAGACCCGAAGCCACAAAATTCCTAAAAGAAAACAGATGGTAATCTCTTGGAAATCAGCATTAGCTACATGTATACAGTTATTTCTTCTTAGGTAAGGGAAACAAAAGCAAAAATACACACTAGGACTACACCAAAATACAAAGCTTTTGCACAGCAAAAGAAACCATCAACCATCCAAAAAGGCAACCTACTGAATAGGAGAAGATATATGCAAATGACATATCCAATAAGGAGTTAATATTCAAAATATGTAAAATACACATACACACACACACAGACTCAATACTGAGGGAAAATAATCCTATTAAAACACCGGGTAGAGGACCTGGATACACATTTTTCCAAAGGAGACATACAGATAGCCAAGAGACATGTGAAAAGATGCTAAAAATCACTAATCAGGAAAATGCAAATCAAAATCAAAATGAGTTATCACCTTATACCTGCAGAATGGCTAGTAGCAGAAAGGCAAGAATTAACAAGTATTTCTGAGCATGCCAAAAAAAGGGAACCCTCACACAGTGTCAATGGAAATGTAAATTTGTACCCAATGTGGAAAACAGTATTGGAGTCCTCTAAAAATTAATAATTGAAGTATCAAACAATCCAGTAATTCCATCCCTGGGCATTTACCTCAAGAAAAGAAACACTAATATGTAGTCATTGAGACATTATTTCCAATAGTCAAGACATAGAGGCAACTTAAATGTCCACTGACAGATGAATGGATGCAATGGAATATTACTCACCATAAAAAGAATGAAATCTTGCTATTTGTGACAACCTGAATTGACATAGAAGGTATTGTGCTAAGTGAAATAAATCAGATGGAGAAAGACAAATACCAATGATTTCATCTATATGTGGAATCTAAAAAAATAAACAGAAATGGACTTATATATTTAGAGAACAAACCGATAGTTGTCAGAGGGAAGGGGGTTAGGGGAATGCGCAAAATAAGTAAAGGTGATTAAGAGGTACAAACTTCCAGTTGAAAAATAAATAAGGAACAGAGATGAAAAGTGCAACATAGGAAATATAGTCAATAACATTATAATAATGTATGTTGACAGATGGTGACCATACTCAGTGTGCACTGAGTAATGTATAGAATTGTCAGATCACTATGTTGTACACCTGAAATTAATATAACACTGTATGTCAGCTATACTTCAATAATAAAAATCAAAGTAATAAAATTTGTCTCAGAATTATTTAAAAAAAAAAATGTGCTCGGGGCACCTGGGTGGCTCAGTGGGTTAAAGCCTCTGCCTTCGGCTCAGGTCATGATCCTGGGGTCCTGGGATCGAGCCCCACATCGGGCTCTCTGCTTGGCAGGGAGCCTGCTTCCTCCTCTCTCTCTCTCTGCCTGCCTCTCTGCCTGCTTGGGATCTCTGTCAAATAAATAAATAAATAAAATCTTAAAAAATGTGCTCTCACATTTTATTTTTTTAAGATTTTACTTATTTATTTGATGGAGGGGGGAGAGCACAAGCAGGGGGAGCAGCAGAGAAAGAGGGAGAAGCAGGCTCCCCATTAAGCAGAGCCTGAGGTGGGACTCAATCCCAGGACTCTGGGATCATAACCTGAACTGAAGGCAGACACTTAACCGAATGAGCCACCCAGGCCCCTAGTGTTCTCAAATTTTAAACTTTAGTATTGAGAGACATTAATCAGCTAGAAATTGGATAGTCTGTATGAGCTACAAGTTGATGAACAAACAAAAAATTTGTAATGACTAAAACAATTTTTCAAAAAAAATATTCCCCACCAGAATGATACATTTTTTACCAAGGATATACCTGCAGTAACATATCATCCAAAGTCCATAATATGCAGATCAAACCATAACGTTTACTCTCAGTATTATACATTCTATGGGTTTCGACAAGTGTATAATAACATATATCCATCATTATAATATCATAAAGAATATTTTTACTATGCTAAAAAATCCTCTGTGATCTGCCTATTTATATCTCCCTCATCCCATCCTAGCAACCACTGATCTTGTTCTCTCCCTAGTTTTTCCTTTTCTAAAACGTCATAAAGTTGAAATCATACAGTTTGCAGCCTGTTTTTACATAACAAAGTACACTTAAGGTTCTCCCATGTCTTTTCATGGCTTGATAGCTCATTTCCTTTTAGTACTAATATTCCATTGTATGGATATACTGTGGGTTACCCATTTACCTACAGAAGGACATCATGATTGCTTCCACGTTTTGGCAATTATTTATAAAGCTGCTAGAAACATCTGTCTACAGTCCCCCCACCACCACCTCCATGGACACAAGTTTTCAACTCCTTTGAGTAAATGCCAAGGAAAGCAACTGCTGGATTGTGTGGTAACAGTATGTTTAGTTTTGTAAGAAACTGCCAAACTGTCTTACAGAGTAGCTGTGCTGTTCTACATTTCCATGAGCCATGTTTGAGAGTTTCTTTCGTTGCATATCTATGTCAGGATTATTTGATATCAGTATTCCAGATTTTGACCATTTGAGTGGGTGTATAGAGGTGTCTCGTTTTGATTTGCATCTCCCTGATGATATAGGATGTAGAGAATCTTTTCATATACTTATTTACCATCTGCATATACTTATTTACCATCTGCATATACTTGGGTGAGTTTTTGAAGACTTTGGACCATTTTTTTTAATTGGGTTATTTTCTTATTGAATTTTTTGAGTTCTTCATATATTTTGGATAAGAGTCCTTTATCCGGTATGTCTTTTGCAAATATTTTCAAAATATTGAAGACTGTGGCTTGTCTTCTAATTCTCTTGATAATATCTTTCACAGAGAAAGTTTTAATTTCAGTGAAGTATAGCTTATTATTTCTTTCATCGATCCTGTCTACAGTAGTGCTTTTTAAACTACAGATTGTTTCACACTTGTAGATATTGAAATCATTTGTTAAATCACCATCAGAATTTCTAAAAAGAAAAACATTAGATATATCAAAGAATTTCTTGTAAAAATGCTAAGTACTATTTTGGAAAACTTGCTTTTATTATATATAGAGACATAGGTATAGATATAGATACACACACACACTTAACCACAGAGAGGTATGATGAGGTAGATAATATATTGATTATGGCATTGAAAACATACCTCAACATTCACAGGAAAGCATAGCTGTTTACTCACAGCAAGGCATACATACTATGGTGCCTGGCATTGAATCCACACACTAAGTTGGTAGGCAGGTAATGATAGGAAGACAAAACTAGGTAGGAAGGCATTTCCTAATATATTCGTTAGTACTGTGCATACACATCCATCCATGACCACTGGAGGTGCTATACTGTCTACTAATTGGGCTCTGAAAAAGTCCTTCTTCCCACATGAGCTTAATCAGTTACAGTCTCCATTCATATACTATCTTGGTTTCCCTTTAGACTCTGACTTTATATCTAAATGTCACTTATTTTATCTGACCTCCTTGGAACTGACAACCTGAATTTTTATTGCTGATTCACACTTGGTTTTATCTCTTTTTGACCCACTCTGGATTTATTAATTATAGCATAGTCAGTTCCTCAGTTCTGACCCAAGTCTCTTAAGAATTCAATATCCATCAGTGTCCTCCCATTGACCCATATGGACTATAGCTAGGAACTCTCTCACACACTGTTGACAACTGCTGCCCTACAGAGCTGTGCTCTCAATTATGATACTAAGCATAATTTTCTAGGAGTACGGCAATTTCATTCATAGTGTGGGCAAGGAGAATGGAGGTTTAATATAAAATAGCACAACTTTCCTGATAAATGAATATATGTTAGAACACTAAAAGCCAGCACCTAGAGAAGACTAGAAAAGGCAAAGCAAGGCAAGTAAAGTGTGTGTGTGTTCAGTAGTGAGAAAAGAGGTAAAAATAGTTCAGCTTCTGGAACTCGGTTAGAAAGGGACCAGAACAGAATTTTAGTACAGTGAGTTAAACCACACTGCCATGTGATGGTACAGGTGGTAAGGTTGATGGTACCCGGGTTCAGAAGTTCTGGACATGATGTCTCCCTTATATGAATAGATCCCTATAGGAATATTCT
Source organism: Mellivora capensis (assembly GCA_004024625.1). Classification (NCBI taxonomy): domain Eukaryota; kingdom Metazoa; phylum Chordata; class Mammalia; order Carnivora; family Mustelidae; genus Mellivora; species Mellivora capensis. The sequence goes on from PISX010006807.1 coordinate 47,650, forward strand.
GTGGCTCAGACAAAGTCTAAAAATAGATCAATTTAATAAGTCATCACCTGAATTAAAATTACAGATCAGACAAACAAGAAGCATGGCTCCATACCAAAGATTAATGAACACTACATTAGAACTTCCTACCACTTCCTGCTTCTGCTTAAATGACACCTATTTAAACCAACAAGAGACACTGATGGAGATCATAGATTATGCAATTAAAAGACCCAATTATGTTAGAACTGAACTGGTCAGAGTGGCAATAGTAGGTAGAAAGATAGCATGAACTAGGTGAACAAGTCAGGGATCAGTGACACAGGGAGAAGACACTTCTGAAATGAACTGCCAAGAGGCTGGGTAGATAGAAGAAAGTTTTAATGTCGCCTCAAATCTGGGAGGTAAAGAAGAAAGAGTCTGTACTCAGCCTCTAGTTGCTCTAGGACCAAGAAGTGCTTATAAGCAACACCCTGGGTCCAATATCACCTTGTTTTAACATCTTGAGTGGACCACTTATCTTATCAGGCCACTAATCATGCATTGAATGCAAAAGGAAGTTGGTAACTGAACTAATTAATAAGTCAAAGATCAATAAAGATAAGAGCCATCCAGTGCAAAGTGGAGGCTGATAACTTTAGAGAGTAGAAAAAGCAGATGCTGACATATTACAGAGCATAGTCTTCCACTCAGAATTGTGGATTCTCAGCCCATAAACTGTTGTTAGAAATATTCAAATCCAGAGATGCCTGGATGGGTCAGTCAGTTGAGCATCCCACTCTTGGTTTGGCTGAGGTCATGATCTCAGAGTCATGAGATCAAGCCCCAAGTCAGGCTTTGCTCTTAGTGGAGTCTGCTCGTCTCTCTCCCTCCTCCTCTACACCCGTACCCTTCTGCCTGTGTGTGCTCTCTTTTAAAATAAATAAATAAAATATTAAAAACATATATATTCAAATCCATATATAGTCTAGGCATTTTCAAATGATGAGATAATATGCCTGCATATATTTATGTTCACTATTTTCAAATCTCTGTAGGTACTATAAGATTAATCAAATATGAATTAATTTAAAAGATACATTGTTGTATTGAATTCATACAAGTTTATTGTCATTAGCTATTTTCTCAGTAATTACAAATATTAGAACACAACTACTATCAGACATTGGTCTGAGAAAATGTTTGCTGTTAGAAATATTCCCCACAGTCACATAGGCTGAGAATTACTGCTTTAAAAGAAAAAAACAGGCATCATCACCCCAAAGAGAAAGGAACTAGAACTGGGGGCAGGGAATATGTTGAAGAGAGTCTGCTCAAGTGGAGAGAACAGAAGGCCTTGTCATCAGTTCAGATCCCCTCTGTGCCATTTCCTAGCTCTGGGATCCTGAGCAAATTGTGCATCTTTCTACGGCTAGTTTCATCAATAAGTTACAATATTATCCAAATTTAGAATGTTGTTGCAAGGATTAATGGCAACATATGGGAAGAATCTGGAACAAAACAGCTACTCAAAAAATTGTAACCATTTGTAGCTACTTTGAAAGAGAAATGTAATTAATTCTGAGAAACAAATGAAGTTCAAAATAAAGGAAACAAAAAAAGTTGAAAATTTGACCAAAGTATAAATACAGAGTCAAAGCAGAGACAGGATCTGCCACTAAGGAGGTGAACATAAATTACACGTAACCTGTGGACTCCAGATGCTTCCTCAGTAAAATAAAGCAGCTGGACTCAGTTTTAAATCCTATAATTTTCCTTAAATAACTTTTAGGGAGAATAAGATTGTCAATGCCAGATACAAGCATTGGTTGAACTACTGAGGAACTGCTGCATGCTCTTGGCAGCTCCTTGATCTCTGCTCCTGCCGCACACCCCAGGGCCTCAAAGAGCCTAGAAGGACCAAGCCTATGGCAAGCCTGTTGGCAACTACATAAAGCTCCAAGAGTTCAAAGTCACATAAGTGGATTCAGAATGAATTTCCCAGCTGTTACTGGTGACTAGTTTACCATGTTATAATAAACCCAGGGAAAATTACAAAATATGCCTCTTAAATAGTATGTTGTATCCTAAGTACTATGAGATCACTCTCAGTCACAACTCCCACTGATTCCCACTGTGTCTGCTTGCTTCCCTTCCATGTCCTCTCTCCTTCTGCACCCACTTCTTGTTACTTCATAGTACATATAATTCTTGCTTACTCATAGCTGTAAAAATAATTCTGTACAATTGCGCTATGACAATAATATTGTAAAAATATACCATGATTCGTGTAATCTCCTACTTATTGACCTTTATCAGATGTCCAGTTTTTATCTATGAATAACACTCCCTTAAAAAAATCAATTTACATACACGTTTATGTGTTCCTGCTTTTATTTCTATAGAATTGAGTCTCATTGTATAGTATTTCTAGTTGGAAGAGGAGTTTTTAAGTTTAATAACTACTGCCCAATTGATTTCCACAAGAGCCTCCAACAATGCATATTTCTACCATTAAAATCTGAAAAAAATTTTTTCTATGATCTCTGCCAACAGGTGTTATCATTCATTTTGTAATTTTTGCCCATATGGTGAGCATAAAGCAAGTTTTCAAATTTACTTTACTGTGATTTTTCTGAAAATTTGGTATGGAGGGGCTCAGCTTATTTTCATCTATGTATTTATAATTTGAATTTGCTCTTTTCTGAAATGCCTGTTTATGACTTGTATTTATTTTCCTATTGGATGTTTCATTTACTGTCAATTTTAAGAATTTTTTCTATGTTACATTTAACCTAAACTATATATATTGCCATATACTTTGAAAATATTTTCCCAAAATATTTACTGATTTGGCTTTTGCCATACAGAAAAATATTCAAATTTTATAGTTAAATATGGCTATATTTCTCTTAACGGTGTAGTTTACTTTTTATTTTACAAGTTCTACCCCCAATTCCCTAAATTTCTTGAACTATAATCTTTATTTTTTAACATTTATAATGTTGCTAAAATTGCTTTGAATATAGTGTGAAATTGGGAATCAAATGTTTCTTTCACATTAATTAAATTCATTACCATTAATCAAATGGTTAACCATTTGGGCCAGAACCATTTATACCCTGAACTACCAAACTGATTGTCTAACTTTGTAATATATTAAGTTTGCATGATGACTGGAAAGCTAAGCTAATACTATATTGTTTTTACTATAGTGACCGGAGGCAGTTTGTTTTATTCAGTTCTCCACTCTCTCTTGCATGTGATCCCATAGCACACTGGAGTGGGTGGAGCACATTTCATACGTCCCATTGATGTTGGACCTGGCTGTATGACGTGCTTTGATTAATAGAAGATGGACAGAAGTGAAAGTGTGCTAGTTTCAAGCCAAGTCTTTTGTCCTTCTGTGAATCACCATGAGAAGAACAAGTCCCACATGGTCTAGGGATGAGAAGACATATGGAGCAGAGCTGAAACCAATTTAAAACCTGGATTCCAGTCTCGCCACTACAAAGCATGAAGTAAAGCTATCCCAGACAACCCACAGACACATGAGAAGAAATGCTTGTTGTTATAAGGCACTGACTGCTAAGCTATCATATATCATCATGGCAATAAGATATGATTGGTACAGCATGAGCATAGTAGGACTTAATATCTAGCAAGGAATCCATACCTATTCATTTTTTATGTGTATTTAGCTATACTCAACTATATATTCTTTCATAGGAACTTTCATATAAATGTTCATCCTAAACTTTATCACATACAATCCCAAGATGAGGAAAACAACCCATAAACTTAAGTCACTATTTATAATTACATCCCATGTCTTTTCATTTTATTCAGATTTTTTTTATCATGTTCTGTAATGTAGCTTAATGGTTTTCTTGGAATCCTTTTTCACATAGTTTGTCTCTATTAGAAATGGATTGTTTCCCCAACTCTGTTTCTAGCTTATTACTGCCGGTGAAGATGAAGCAAATAATTTCTGCATATTAACCTTATTTCCCACTACATTGTCAAATTGCCATATTAAAACCACTAGTTTTCTTCACTAGATTTTTTAAGGTATACAGTCTTACCAGTAAGATAAACCATAATTGTATCCCTCTTTTTTGTAGTGGTTATTTAAATTTACTTTCACTTTATTGTCTTATTGTGGTCAATGTAATGCAAAGTCTTGGTGAACAACGTTATAGAAGGCAGCGTAACACCAACCTGCATGAGGACCCAAGATATATATAGCAATATAAATATGTTCGTATATTAGAATTGAATAAACAGGATTTAGCAATGCTAAACTATGTATCATTATAGACTACAAAAAAAAAAAACTTTAAAAAAAGATATTTCATGGTTCCTCACTAAGTGTTCAGCCAGGGGAGTTATATCACTTACAAAATATCCATGTGAATCAAGCTGCTTTGTTCCTCTAGCATTTAGATTTCAATCCTGATAATACTTTCATTAGAAGCAACCCTGCTCTTTGGGGCAGGGAAAAGATCAAGATATGCCAGGAAAATGTTGTTGCTAGAAAACAAGGATGCTTTTTAAATGCACAAACCGGTGCTGAAGACACAAAAGAGTGTCTAAAGGGTTTTGCAGTAGCCAAGTAGAACAGTATCAGCATCAAAAGGAAAATGAAGATTCCAATTGGCTAGAACCAGCTGAGTTTGGAAAAAGCCACCCATTTGTAATGATACTCAAAAAGAAAAATGGAAAAGTAAATGTAAAAATAATTGATGAATTTATAGTTTAAATGAGAGAAGCATGTTGATTTATGCAGATCTTCTGTTTAATCTAAGTATATACTTATTTTTTTAAAGTCTCTATTTATTTGACAGAGAGACAGTGAGCATGAGCAGGGAGCCCAATGTGGGGCTTGATCCCAGGACCCTGGGATAATGACCTGAGCCAAAAGCAAATGCTTAACTGACTGACCCACTCAGGTGCCCCAGTATATATTTATTTATAGACACATACCTACACCTAGATATACATTTTCTCTACCAGTTTAAGTGCAGTGGATCACAAAAACTGGAAACAGATTGAAAATCAGAGAATTTCTGAAATTCTGAAATGCCCCCCACAAAGGGCATTACATATACAGGCATACCTCAAAGACATTCTGGGTTTGCTTCTAAATCACTACAATAAAGTGAGTCAAATGATTTCTTTTTTTTGGTTTCTCAGTGAATATAAAAGTTATGTGTATACTATACTGTATTCTGTGTGCAATAGTATGACATCTAAAAAAGTACATATCTTCATTACAAAATATTTTACTGCTAAAAAATGCTAGTCCTCCTCTGAGCTTTCAGTGAATTGTAATCTTTTTGTTGGTGGAGGGTCTAGGTTCAGTCTTGATGGCTACTGACTGATCGATCAGGGCGGTGGCTGCGGCAAGTTCTTAAAATAAGACAAGAGTGAAGTTTGCTGCATCAATTGACTTTTCCTTTCACAAACAATTTCTCTGTAGCATGTGATGCTGTTTGATAGCATTTTACCCACAGAATGTCTTTCAAAATTGGAGTCCATCCTCCCAAACCCTGCTGTTGCCCTACCAACTAAGTTTATGTCATATTATAAATCCTTTGTTGTCATTCCAACAATCTTTACAGCATCTCAAGAAACCACTTTCTTTGCTCACCCAGAAAAAGCAACTCTTCATCTGTTCAAGTTCTATCAGGAGATTGCAGCCATCCAGCCACATCTTCAGGCTCCACCTCTAATTATCTTACGATTTCTACCATATCTTTAGTTACTTCCTCCACTGAAGTTGAACCCTTCAAAGTCATCCATGAGGGTTGGAACTGACTTCTTCTAGACTCATGTTAATGTTGACATTTTGGCCTCTTCCCATAAATAATGTTCTTAATAGCCAACGTATGGAAAGAGCCTAGATGTCCATCAACAGATGAATGGATAAAGAAGGTGTGGATATACATATACAGTGGAATACTATGCAGACATCAAAAAAACTTGCCATTTGCAACAATGAGGATGGAACTACAGGGTATTATGCTGAGTGAAATAAGTCAATCAGAGAAAGACAATTATCACATGATCTCTCTGATATGAGGAATTTGAGAGGCAGGGAGGAGGGGTTGTGGGGGGAAGGGAGGGAAGAATGAAACAAGATGGGACCAGGAAGAGAAAAAAGCCATAAGAAACTCTTAATCTCAGGACACAAACTGAGGGTTCCTGGAGGGGAGGGGGGCAAGAGGGATGGCTTGGGTGGGTGATGGACATAAAGGAAGGTATGTGCTACCATGAGCACTATGAAATGTGTAAGACTGATGATTCACAGACCTGTACCCCTGAAACAATACATTATATGTTAATAAAAAAATAAATTTTTTTAAAAAAATCGAATGTAAAAAAATAAAAATAAAAAAATATAATGACTGTTCTTAATGGCATCCAGAATGGTGAATCCTTTCCAGAGGGTTTTCAGTGTAGTTTGCCCAGATCAGAGGACCCACTGCCTGTGGCAGCTATAGCCTTATAAAATGTATTTCTTGAATAATAAAACTTGAAAGTCAAAATTACCCCCCAATCCATGAACCATGGAATAGATAATAGTGTTAACAAGACTGAAAACAACATTAACCTTGTTTTACATCACCATCAGAGCTCTTGGGTGACCAGGCACACTGTCAATTAGTGGTAATATTTGAAAGGAATCTTTTTTTTTTTTTTTTCCCTGAGCAATTGGTCTCAACTATGAGCTTAAAATATTCAGTAAACCACCTGATATACAGATATTCTGTCATCCAGGCTTTGTTGTTCCATTTATGCAGCAGAGGCGAACAGATTTAGCATAATTCTTAAGGGCCCTAGGATTCTGGGGACAGTAAATGAGCACTGGCTTCAATTTTTAAGTTACCAGCTGCATTAGCCCCCAGCAAGAGAGTCAGTCTGTCTCCTGAAGCTTGAAGCAGGCATTGACTTTTCTCCTCTAGCTATGAAAGTCCTAGATGGTATCTTCTTCAAATAGAAGACTATTTTGTCTACATTGAAAATCTGTGGTTTAGGGGCACCTGGGTATCTCAGTCATTAAGTGTCTGCCTTCGGCTCAGGTCATGATCCCGGGGTCCTGGGATTGAGCCCCGAGTTGGGCTCTCAGCAGGAAGCCTGCTTTTCTCTCTCCCACTCCTCCCCCACTCCACCTGCTTGTGTTCCCTCTCTTTCCATGTCTATCAAATAAATAAATAGAATCTTTTTAAAAAACAAAAAACAAAAAACAAAAAACTTTGTGGTTTAGTAAAGCCACCTTCATTCATTATCTTGGTTAAATCTTCTGGATAAATTGCTGCAGTTTCAGTATTAGTATTTGCTGCTTCACATTTATGTTAGGGAGATGGCTTCTTTCCTCTGACCTCATGAACCCACCTCTGCTAGCTTCAGATTTTTTTTTTCTGGAGCTTCCTCACCTCTTTAAGCCTTCACAGAATTAAGGAGAGTTAGGGCCTTTCCCTGGCTTAGGCTTTGGCTTATAGGATTGTTGTGGTTGGTTTTATCTTCTGTTCAGACCACTAACATTTTCCTCATGTCAGCAATAGCTGGTTTTTGTTTTGTCTTACTTATGTGCTCACCGGAGTAGCACTTTAAATTTCCTTTAAGATCTTTCCCTTTGCATTCACAACTTGGTAACCATTCAGCATAAGAGGCATAGCTTTTATCTTATCTCAGCTTTTGACATGCCTTCCTCACTAAACTTAATCATTTCTAACGTTTGATTTAAAGTGAGAGATGTGAGACTCTCCTTTCACTTGAACACCTAGAGAGCATTGCAGGGTTATTAACTGGCCTAATTTCAATATTGTTGGAGCAATGAGCACACACACAACATTTATCAAGTTTGCTGTCTTACACGGGCATGGTTTGTGATGCCCCCAAAACAATTACAATAACAACATTAAAAATCACTGATCATAGATCACCATGATAAATATAATAATAATGAAAAAGTTTAAGATATGGAGAGAATTACCAGAATATGACTCGGGGACAGGAAGTGAGCCAATGCTGTTGGAAAAAAGGGCACCAGTAGACTTGCTCAACACAGGGTTACCACAAACCTCCAATTTGTGAAGAAAACAAGTAATAGCTGCCAAGTGCAGTAAAGAATAGTAAAATGAGGTATGCTTGTATGAAGAAAATTTTACATTGCCTCTGAGGAATAAAAAACTAACCAAATAAAGAAGCAGGCCATATTCTTTGATAGGAGGACTCAATGTCATAAAAGTTTCAGTTTTTCCTCCTTTAGACCCCAACAACAAAGGTGGTTTTATTTTTGTTGAACTGGGCAATCTAATTCTAAAGTTTGTAAGGAAATTTCCTTTAAAAAAATGAAGAGTTTTGGAAGTAGATTTCTAAGATACATCCAAACTGTTAACAAACAATAAGTTTGAAGGTTTAGAAAGTGCCAGAGAAATATGCAAATTATAGAGACTTCACAGATGATAAAGAAAGAATTCAAATTAGTGGAGGAAATTATTCATAAAAGCAATTACAGGACAGGGAAATATTCAGAAAAATATAAAATTTTGATCCCAAATGTACCAATTATATTTAAATAAGTATAGTAAAATTTTTAGTATTAAGACAAATCATAAAATTATTAGATATCTTACATATAGCCTTTCTCAGATTAAAGAAATCCTTTTTTCCCTGGTTTTCTGGGGCTTTCATTTATTTGGTTTTTGTTGTTGTTATTTTTTAATAGACACTGAATAATTTTTAGAGTTGTTTTTGCTTTGCTTGAGATCGAGCAAGTTGACTTTTGCTTTAATATATATTAATATGGTAAGTGATATTCTAGATTTTATCTAAACCATTCTTTCATTTCTGGGATAAATAAAACTTGGTCATGGTTTACTAACATTTTAATATATTTTGTTGTTTGTACATATTTTCCTTGGAAATATTATATCTATAATAATGAGAGGCATTTTTCTATGATTTTTATTTTTCCTTTTAAGATTTTATTTATTTATTTATTTGTCAGAGAGAGAGAGAGAGAGTGAGCGAGCTCATGCAGGCAGAGTGGCAAGGAAAGGCAGAGAAGCAGGCTCCCTGCTGAGCAAGGAGCCTGATACAGGACTCCATCCCGGGATCCTGGGATTATAAACTGAGCCAAAGGCAGGCGCTTAACCCACTGAGTCACCCAGGCGTCCCTATGATTTTTGTTTTTCATAGTGAGTTTGGCTTAGTTTCAAAGTCACACTGACCTACTATAATAAGTAACAAAAAATTCTGTTCTCTGGGAGAGTCTGTATAAAATAGGAATCATCTGCCCACTATTTGGTGGAGGGCATCTGTGTAACCATCAGGATTTTATTTGCTCCTTATGGGAAAATTTTAACTTCTGATTTGATTTATTTAATAACATTGGGACTATTCACTCTTTCTACTTTATCTTGAGTAAATTTCGGAAAATTATATTTTTCTATGTAATTGTCAATTTCATTGAGTTATGTAGTCTTCCATAACTGCTGTGAAACAAACCATCCCAAAGCAAGTGGATTAAAACAACACAGTAATTTATTATGCTCGCTAATCTCCAATTTGGGTAGGGTTTAGTTGGATGGCTTCTTCACATGGCATTATCTGGGGAGGCTAACTGAAGCTAAATGGTTCACTTCCAAGATGGCTCGCTCACATGGCTGCTAAGTTCTCTGTTGGGGCCTGAGTTGGGACTGTTGGACTGATGCCTCCCTTATTCTTCATGTGGGTATCTCACAGAATTGCTTGGATTCAATAAAGCAAGATGGATTGGCTCCAAACATGAGCGTTCCAAGAGACAGGAAATGGAAGCTGCCAGTCTCCTAAACTCTGAGTCTGAAATAAGGAGAACAGCATCGTTCTCCATATTTAGTGGGTCAAATTATCAGAGAATCTATCCTGAATTAAGGACAACAGACATAGATCTTTTGATAGGAATGTCAAGAAATCTTTATACCCTCACAATTTACTCACATAAGATTACTCTTATAATATTATTATCCTTTAAATAGTCTATCTGTAGTAACATCGCACTTTCATTTTTATTAACATCGCACTTTCATTTTTATTAATGTTTATTTATTCTCCCCACCACCTTTTTTCATTCTTTCCAGTTAATTTTTATCTTATACTCTTTTCGTGGAATCAAGTTTTAGTTTGGTTGATTCTATTATAGTTTTGGTTAATTCTATTATAGTTCTGCTATTTTATTATTCTCTATCTTTTTAATTGTTTTATTCCATGTATTTTTCTGAGGTTAATTCTGCCACTATTTTGATTTCTTCTTTTGGATGATTTGTAACACAAGCATTTAAAGTGATATATTTTCCCACATTTAAAGTAAATGTAGAAAAAATATACCCTAGCAAGCTTATCTGCTATCTTTTGAAATGCCTCTTAAAAGGCTGGGCCTTGGCTGATATATAAGAACTTGTATTTTGGGAGGGTTCCCATCTTTAACTGGTAAGAGTATCTCACTGTGCCTAAACTGTACCAACAATATGGTTTATGCTGAACAGTTTGCTTTCACTATTTGGGAGCCTGCCAGGCAAGGGTTACCTATATAACCAGTTCATAATTAAAAACCCTGGTCACTGGGTCTCAAACAAGATTCCCTGATGGGCAACATTTTATATGCATTGTCAAAAGTCTTTGCTGGGTGAATTAAGCATGTCCTATGTGATTCCTCTGAGAAAAGGCACTTGGAAACTTGCTCTTGGTTTCTCCTGCCCCAACTTTGCTGATTATACTTGGTACAACTTTGTTATAATAAATCATAGCTGTAAGTACAACTATATGCTGAGTCCTGTGAATCCTTCTAATTATTGAAACAGAAGGTCATCTTGGTGACCCCCAATATGGTAATGCTTTAACTTCGTCCTACATACTTTGATATATAGCTTATTCATCACCACTGATTACTTTCTAATTTCTACTATGTTTTTTTCTCTTGGACCCATATTTATTTGGAAAGAGATTTTAAATATGTAGCTAAAATCTTTTTTCAAATATTTTTACTATCAATTTCTAACCTAGTTACATTATGGTCACAGATATAAGATATTATCTTATATCTGTTTATCTCTCTGATATTTTGGAGACTTTCTTTCAGACCTACTATCTGTTCGGTTTCCATAAACAATGCATATGTACTTGAGAAAAAAAAGTATATGTTGTCAAATCATTATTTGCAGTTTTATATATATGCAAATCATAAAATGGGAATTTCAGGGAAGGTAAATTACTGAAGGAGTCCCTTTCCTGGATCAGTTAGGGGAAAAGGTGCTTCTCTTACTAATTTCTAGAAACACTAAGCAGGAAGTAATCTAATACAGGAAATTAGTTAACTTCAAAATACAATTAGGAGTCCTAAGAGATCAAATGTCAAAGACAATCACTGCAAGTTTTTAAGAAATCTGGGCATTGTAAGGATGATTGAAAACTGTCATGATAGTTTCATCTTCCTGTGTCCTTGAGATGGATGATTCACAGAAGAACCAGGTGCATGTGATGGTATTATAAGAAGAAATATACATTTGGTCTTCATTATACTTTTATACTTCCTGGCACAGAGTTCCTAAAACCCTTGGAATTTTCTAATAAGAGTGATAAAGGTGTCTTTTATTAGTAGTAACTAGCTCCTCCCAACCACATCTGAATTTATGTTATAGAGATGAACTCTGGAAAGCCTGTAAGCCAGAGGAACAAACCATGTGATTAGAGGGTTGCAAACTTCTGCCCTACTTCTGACCTGTACGAAGGGGAGAGGGTCTGAAGACTGAGTTTGATCACCAAGGGCCAAATGATTTGATCAACTGAGCCTACATAATAAGAACCTCAAATGAGCTACTATTTCCTGATTTACAGTGCTCTGTGCATCTCTTTAATCTGCCTATTTCCAACTTAAATCCTTTATATTAAACCAGTAATCTAGTAGGCAAACAGAGGCATTTTCCCAGATATAAATCTTTTCCCTTTATCACTTCTGTTATCTGCCAAAGCCCACACACCATCCTCATCTCCAGAGTAGTAAAAAGATTCTGCACCAACTATCCTCAAAGTATCACAGGACACTTACATGGTAGAATCTAAGCTAGAAATCTTAGGGCAAAGAATTTTAAAAATAGATTTGTAATACTTTCTGTGCCTAAAAACCAGGATAAAACATAAAAGAGCAGAGTTGACTCCAACATGGCCCTGGGAAACCCCTGGCCATAGCTCTAGCTATCCCCACCAGGATGGGTTCAATGTGAAGAACCATAGGACACCCCAGCGCATTCTCATTTCAATGCCAGCTGTGGCCTCACTCACTGAGTGGCCTCAGTGCAGAGTGCTTAGGGAACCCTGTCCATGCTCACTTTAGCTCCAACTGTCCTACAATGTGGCCTCCATGCAGCACACCCCAGAACCCTGGGACATCACATTCACTAGCTCCTACTGTCCTACTAAGGCATTCCTGATGAAACATACCCCAGAAATGCCTGGTCTACATGTGCTTCAGCTCTAGCTATCCTGTCAAGGTGAGCACATTTGATGTACCACAGAACTCCTGAGACCTTGTCCACTCTAGTCCCAGACAAAGTTTGGCCCCAAAACAGTAAAATCTAGCATGCTCCCCCCCCCACATCTGTGCCCTCTCCAGCTGCAGCCAGGCACCTAGCAAAGCTTCCAGGCACACTATTTACACAGAGGACTCTTGTACACAAGGCTACCCCATTAAGCCCAGCAGAGGTAATTTATAGAAACATACAGAGACAGTCAAACAAAATGAGACAGAAGAATGTGTTCCAAAAGAAACACAAGCTAAAACCCAACTAAGAAAAATAAATAAATAAGACTAATGAAATTGAGGTAAGAAATTTGCCTAATAAAGAGTTCAAAGTAATGGTCATCAAGATGCTTACTGAATTCAAAAGACTAAAGAAAGACAGTGACAACTTCAGCAAAGAGTTAAAATATATATGAAAGAACACATCAGAGTTAAAGAATACAATAACTAAAATGAAAAATACACTCCAGGGAATACAAGCATTAGATGACATATAAGAATGGACGAGAGATCTAGAGCACAGAATGGTGTAAATCACCCAATTAGAACAACAAAATTTAAAACGTGAAGATAGTTTAAAGGACCTCTAGGACATTAAGCATACTAACTTCCCATTACAGGGGCCCCAGGAGAAGAGAGAAAGAGGGGCAGAAAACTTATTTGAAGATACAGTGGCTGAAAACTTTCCCAACCTGGGAAAGAAAACAGATATCCAGGTCCAGGAAGCACAGAGCATCAGGGCTCCATGTTGGCCATGGAACCTGCTTGGGATTCTCTCTGCCCCTCCCTCTCTTCACCCCCCTTCCTAAAAATATTTTTTAATGGAATAAATGAATAAATAAATAAATATTTAAGCACCCAAAATAAGAGTACCTAATGCCAATGATCAATAAGTCAAAGAAATGAAAGAGGAAATTAAAAAATAAATTGAGGTAAATGAAATGGAAACACAACACTCCAAAATCTATGAGATGCAGCAAGCCATTCTAAGAGAGAAGTTCATAGCAATACAGGCCAACTTCAAGAAACAAGATAAATCCCATATAAGCAATCTAACTTTATACCTCAAAGAACTAGAAAAAGAACAAATAAAGCCCAGAGTTAGTATAAGGAAGGAAATAATCAGGATGAAAATGGAGTTATATAAAATAGAAAAAAATATATATATATAAATCAATAACACTAAGAGCTGACTCATTTGAAAAGATTTTTTTTTACAAAAATCAGTGAACCTATAGTCAAACTCAAAGAGAAAGTCCAAATAAATAAAATCAGAAATGAAAAAGGAAAAGTTATAACTGACAACACAGATATAAAATGGATCAAAGAAACTACTATAAATAATTATACACCAAAAAAACCCAAAAGACCTAGAAGGGATAAATTTCCAGAGAGACACAACATTCCACGACCGAATCAAAGAAATTGAAAATGTGAATAGGCAGATTACAAGTAATGAAATTGAATCAGTAATTTAAAACTCATAATACAAAAGTCTAGGACTGACAGCTTCACAGATGAATTCTACCAAACATGTAAAGATATAGTACCCACACTTCTCAAATTATTCCAAAACATTGAAGAGAAAGGAACACTTCCAAACTCATTTTATGAGGCCAGCATTACCTTAATACCAAAACCAGAAAAATAGATTATAAATACACTATAAAAAAGAAAATTATAGGCCAATATTCCTGAAGAACATAAATATAAAAATCCTCAATATATTAGCAAGCCAGATTCAAAAATGTATTAAAAGGGTCACTATGATAAAGCAAGAAAAATTCAACATCTACAAAACAAAGCACATTTACAAAACCAAAGATAAAAATTATATGATATTTTTAATAGATACAGAAAAAGCATTTGACAAAAGTCAACATCTATTTATGATTAAAAAAAAAAAACTCTCAACGAAGTGAGTACAGAAGGAATGTACCTCAACATAATAAAGGTCATATATGACACATCCACAACTAACATCATACTCACTGCTAAAAATCTGAAGCTTTCTAAGGTCAGGAACAAGGCAAGGTTGCCCACTCTCACCACTTTTATTCTACATAGTATTGGAAATCTTAGCTATAGCAAGAAAGTAAGAAAAAAAGAAAAAAATCCAAATTGGAAAAGAAGAAGTAACACTGTCACTATTTGCAGAAGACATGATACTACATATAGAAAACACTAAGAGGAAGCAAGACGGCAGAGGAGTGGGAAACTGAAATAGCATCAGGTCCCAGGAGTTCAGCTAGATAGTTATCAAACCATTCTGAACACCTACAGACTCAACAGGTGATAGAAGAGAAGAAGAGCAGCAATTCTAGGGACAGAAAATCGACCACTTTTGGGAAGGTAGGACCTGTGGGGAAGTGAATCTGAAGTGACAGGAAGATAGACCACGGGGGGAGGGACCAGCTCTCAGCAAGTGAGAAAGCAGCGGAGGACAAAATCAGAACTTTTAGAAGTCTGCTCCACTGAGGGATATTGCTCCAGATGCCAAGCATGAGGTGGAGCCCTTGTGGGGTCACAGAAAGACCAGGGCTATCTGAGTGCAGCAGAGCTGCCAGGTATCAGAGTGGCGAAGCCAGCTACAGAGAGGGAGCTGAGCAGTGGGCTCTCAGCTCAGGGTTACCTTAAACCATGATCCAAGGCAAAGTCAAGCCACTGCTCTTCGAGCAGGTACCCCACAAGTGGCAGATCTGGGGAGACTTACCTTCCTCCTCCAGGAGGAGTGGTGAGGGAGCACATGGCAGGAATCTGCTGGGTTTGGAGACTCCAAAAGGGGCCATGACTAGAGACAGAAATGCTCAGTCACAAGACGGATGAGCACGAAGTATGTCCAGAGACTAGGGAGATGGGAGGGACTGAATGCTTGAGGGCATACTGAGGAGTGGGGCCCTGAGCTCTCAGCTCCTCCTAGTCAGAGATTGGGAGGCCAACATCTTCATTCCCATACTCCAAGGCTCTACAGAAAGTGTTCAGGGAATAAGAGCCACCAAGAGCAAACCCAAGCAGATAACTTAGCCTGGCCCCTGGCAAGGGTGGTGCAATTCCACCTCGGGCAAAGACATTTGAGAATCACTGCAACAGTCCCATCACCCAGAAGATCAGCAAGAGCATCCAGCCAAGACCAAGTTAACCGATCAATGAAAACTGTAGAACTCCAGAGCTAGGGGAAAGCAAAACATAGAATTCATGACCTTTTTCCCATGATCCTTTAGTCTCGCAAAATTAAATATTTTTATATTATTTTTTCTTATTCTATTTTTTATTTTCCTCATTCCTATTTTAACATTTTTAACTATTTTATCTTATCAGTACCTTTTTAAATTTTTTTAAATTTTTATTCTTCATTGTTACATTCATATTTTATCCCTTCATTGTATTTAATATTATTTTTGTATATACATAGATTTTTTTTCTTTAAAATTTTGGGATATAATTTCTTCTAATAGATAAAAAATAGAATCTAAATCTAGCTCCAGCCTGACCACATTCTCTCCTCTTTTATTTTCCCCTCTTCTTTTTCCAACCATCAATTCCTTTTTTAGAATCTTTTATTTTTATCTTAACAGTCATATCCCATCACTTAATCATGTTTACCCTTATTTTTATACATATATAAGTTTTTCTTTCTTTAAAATTTTGGGAGCTAGTTTCTTCTAAGAGACAGAATACAGCCAATATCAAGTGGGGACTCTGTTCTATTCACCAGTCTATAGACACTGGTGTCTATAGACACCACACATATATATAAACACACACATATATATTCATATAGTCATATATATAGTCATATAGTCATATATGTATATATGTATGTGTATATACACAAAATATATATATATATTTCCCCCTTTCTTCTCTCCCCAGTTTTGGGTCTCTTCTGATTTGGTTAGCATAGATTTTGCTGGGGTCTTTGCCACCCTTTTATTTTTTACTCTCATTCATATATTCTTATCTGAATAAAATGACAAGGTGGAAAAACTCACCACAAAAGAAAGAACAAAAGGCAGTACCGATGGCTAGGGACCTAATCAATACGGACATTGATAATATGTCAGAACTAGAGTTCAAAATGATGATTATCAAGGTGCTAGCTGGGCTTGAAAAAAGCATGGAAGATACTAGAGAATCCCTTTCTGGAGAAATAAAAGAACTAAAATCTAACCAAGTTGAAATCAAAAAAGCTATTAATGAGGTACAATAAAAAATGGAGGCTCTTACTGCTAGAATAAATGAGGCAGAAGAGAGAATTAGTGATATAGAAGACCAAATGACTGAGAATAAAGAAGCCAAGCAAAAGAAAGACAAACAACTACTAGACCACAAGGGGAGAATTTAAGAGGTAAGTGATAGACTAAGATGAAATAATATTAGAATAATTGGGATCCGAGAAGAAGAAAAAAGAGAGAGAGGGGCAGAAGGTATATTGGAGCAAATTATAATAGAGAATTTCCCTAATATGGCACAGGGAACAAGCATCAAAATCCAGGAGGCACAGAGAAACCCCATCAAAATCAATAAAAATGGGTCCACACCCCATCATCTAATAGTAAAACTTACAAGTCTCAGTGCCAAAGAGAAAATCCTGAAAGCATTTCAGGAATTCAGGACAAGAGGTTTATAACATACAATGGTCAAAATATTAAACTGACAGCAGACTTATCTGCAGAGACCTGGCAGGCCAGGAAGAACTGGCATGATAAAGATATTCAGAGCACTAAATGAGGAAAATATGCAGCCAAGAATACTATATCCAGCTAGGCTGTCATTGAAAATAGGAGAGATGAAAAGCTTCCAGGACAAAAAAAGTCAAAAGAATTTGCAAACACCAAACCAACCCTATAGGAAATATTTAAAGGGTCCTCTAAGCAAAGAGAGAGCCTAAAAGTAATAGACCACAAAGGAACAGAGACAATATACAGTAACAGTCATCCTGTAGGATACTGACACAATACAGTGACACTAAATTCATATCTTTCAATAGTTATCCGGAATGTAAATGGGCTAAATGTCCCAATCAAAAGACACAGGGTATCAGAATGGACAAAAAAACAAGACCCATTGATATGCTATCTACAAGAAACTCATTTTAGACCCAAAGGCATCTCCAGATTTAAAGTGAGGGGGTGGAAAACAATTTACCATGCTAATAGACATCAAAAGAAAACTGGGGTGTCAGTCCTTATATCAGATAAATTAGATTGTAAGCCAAAGACTACAATAAGAGATGAGGAAGGACACTTCCTCATTATACTTAAAGGGTATAATGAGATATAACACTATTATACTTAAAGGGTATGTCCAACAAGAAGATCTAACAATTTTAAATATCTATGCCCCTAACATGGGAGAAACCAATTATATCAACCAATTAATAACAAAATCAAAGAAACACATTGACAATAATACAATAATAGTGGGGGACTTTAACACCCCACTCACTGAAATGGGCAGATCATCTAAGTAAAAGATTAACAAGGAAATAAAGGCTTTAAATGACACGCTGGGCCATTTATATTCAGAACATTCCATCCCAAAGCAACAGAATACAATCTTCTCTAGTGCATGTAGAACATTCTCCAGAATAGATCACATCCTGGGTCACAAATCAGGTCTCAATTGGTACCAAAAGATTGGGATTATTCCCTGCATATTTTCAGACCACAATGCTCAAACTAGAACTCAATCACGAGAAGAAAGTTGGAAAGAACTCAAATACATGGAGGGTAAAGAGCATCCTACTAAAGAATTAATAGGTCAACCAGGAAATTAAAGAAGAATTGAAAAAATTTCATGGAAACAAATGAAAATGAAAACACAACTGTTCAAAATATATGGGACAGAGCAAAAGCAGTCCTGAAAGGAAATTATATAATGATACAAGCCTTTCTCAAGAAACAAGAAAGGTCTCAACTACACAAGCTAACTCTATACCTAAAGGATCTGGAGAAAGAACAGCAAAGAAAGCCTAAACCCAGCAAGAGAAGAGAAATCCTAAAGATCAGAGCAGAAATCCATGAAATAGAAACCAAAAGAACAGTAGAACAAATCAACAAAACTAGAAGCTGGTTCTTTGAAAGAATTAATAAGATTGATAAACTCCTGGCCAGACTTATCAAAAATAAAAAGAAAGGACCCAAATTAATAAAATCATGAATGAAAGAGGAGAGATTACAATCAACACCAAAGAAATACAAACAATTATAAGAACAAATTATGAGTAACTATACAACCAGCAAATTTGACAATCTGGAAGAAATGGATGCATTCCTAGAGACATATAAATGACCAAAACTGAACCAGGAAGAAATAGAAAACCTGAACAGACCTTTAACCAGTAAGAGATTGAAGCAGTCATCAAAAGTCTCCCAGCAATCAAGAGCCCAGGGCCAGATGGCTTTCAGGGAATTCTACAAAAACACTTAAAGAAGAATTAATACCTATTCTTCTGAAACTGTTCCAAAAAAATAGAAATGGAAAGAAAACTTCCAAAATCATTATCTTGATCCCAAAACCAGACAAAGGTCCCATCAAAAAGGAGAATTACAGACCAATATCCTTGATGAATATGGATGCAAATATTCTCACCAAAATACTAGCTAATGGGATCCAACAGCACATTAAAAGGATTATTCGGCATGACCAAATGGGATTTATTCCTGGGCTGCAGGGTTGGTTCAACATCCGCAAACCAATCAATGTGATATAATACATTAATAAAAGAAAGAACAAGAACCATATGATATTCTCAATAGATGCAGAAAAAGCATTTGACAAAGTATAGCGTCCTTTCTTGATCAAAACTCTTCACAGTGTAGGCATTAAGGGTACGTACCTCAATATCATAAAAGCCATCTATGAAAACCCCAGAGCGAGTATCATTCTCAATGGGGAAAAACTGAGAACTTTTCCCCAAGTTTAGGAACATGGCAAGGCTGTCCACTATCACCACTGCTATTCTACACAGTACTAGAAGTTCTAGCCTCAGCAATCAAAAAGAAATGAAAGGTGTCCGAATCAGTAAAGAAGTCAAACTTTCACTCTTTACAGATGATATGATACTTATTGTGGAAAACCCAAAAGACTCCACTCCAAAACTGCAAGAACTCATATAGGAATTCAGTAAAGGGTCAGGATATAAAATCAATGTACAGAAATCAGTTGCGGGGCACCTGGGTGGTTCAGTGGGTTAAGCCTTGGCCTTCAGCTCAGGTCATGACCTCAGGGTCCTGGAATTGAGCCCCGCATTGGGCTCTCTGCTCAGCAGGGAGCCTGCTTCCTCCATCTCTCTCTGCCTGCCTCTCTGCCTAATTGTGATCTCTGTCAAATAAATAAATAAAATCTTTAAAAAATAAATTAAAAATAAGTGAATTCAGTAAAGTTGCAGGATAAAAAATTAACATACAGAAGTCAATAGCATTTCTGTATACTAAAGACTGATCAGAAAGAGAAGAAAACAATCCCATTTACAATTGCATCAAAAAGAAATATCCCAAATAAATTTAACTGAGGAGATGAAAGCCTTGTACTTTGAAAAGTGTAAGAAATGAATGAAAGAAAAATTGAAGATAATGCAAACAAACAAACAAAAAAAAAAAAAAAAGAAAAGAAAAAGAAAGAAAGAAAGCTGTTCCATGCTGATGGATTGGAAGAATTACTATCGTTAAAATGTCCACACTACCCAGAGCAATCTAAAGATTCAGTGCAATCTCCATCAAAATACCAATGGCATTTTTCACAGAATTAGACCAATCCTAAAATTTGTGTGGAACCACAAAAGAGCCTGAATAGTCTAAGCAATTTTGAGAAAGAAGAGCAATGCTGGAGGTTTCATGCTCCTTGATTTCAAACTATACTACAAAGTGATAGTAATCAAAATGCTATGGCACTGGTGTGTAAAAAAATACATAGCACCTAGATCAATGGAATAGAAATAAAGAGCCAAGGATTAAATCCCCACCAATTTGATCAGTTAATCTATGGCCAAAGGAGGCCTGAATATACAATGGGGGAAAAGACAGTCTCACTAGTTAATGTTAAGATAAATGGACAGCCAAACGTGAAAGAATGAAACTGGACCCCTATATTGTACCATACACAAAAATAAATTCAAAATGAATTAAAGATTTGAATTTAAGACCTGAAACTATAAAATAGAAGACAGTGAGCTCTTTGATATTGGTCTTGGCATTATGTTTCAGTACAGTTCCTCAGCCAAGGGCAATAAAAGCTAAAATAAACAAATGGAATCATATCAAACTAAAAGCTTTTGCACAGTCAAGGAAATCAATAAAAGGAAAAGGCAACTTACAAATGGGAGAAGATATCTGCAAATCATACACTTGATAAGGGGCTAATATCCAAAATACATAAGGAACTTACACACCTGAATATTTTTTAAAAAAAGCCCAATTAAAAAATGGACAGAGGACTTCTATAGACATTTTTCCAAAGACCTATAGATGGCCTGGTACATGGAAAGATATTCAATGTTACTAATTATCAGGAAAGTGCCAATCAAAATCACAATGAGTTATCACTTTCCACCTTTTAGATCATCTCTCACCAAAACAAAAAATACTAAGTGTTTGTGAGGATATAGAGAAAAGGGCACCCTCTTAAACTGTTGGTGGGAATGTAAATTGATGCAGCCACTGTGGAAAACACTATGGAGTTTCCTTGAAAAAATAAAAAGTAAAGCTACAATATGATCTAGCAATTCCACTTCTGAGTATTTATCCAAAGAAAATGAAAACACCAATTTGAAGAGATAGGTTCACTGCTATGGACTGTTCCAACGTTACTTACAACAGCCAAGATGTGAAAACAAACTAAGTGCCTATCTGTAGACAAAGGGATAAAGAGAATGTGGTTAAGTACATGTAAATACACACACACACACACACACACAGGAATATTACTCAGCCATAAAAAAAAAAAAAGTGAAATCTTGCCATTTGCAATAACATGGATGGACCTCTAGGGTACTATGCTAAGTGAAATAAGTCAGAGAAAGACAAATACCATATGATTTTACTTATATGTAGAATGTAAAAAACAAGACAAACACAAACAGAAACAGGTTCACAGATACAGGGAACAAACTGTTGGTTACCACAGTAGGGAGAAGTTGGGGAGAAAGTGTAAAATGGATGAAGGAGATTAAGAGGTACAAACTTCTAGTTAAAAAAATAAGGCATGAGGATATGATGCACAGCATGGGGTATATAGTCAATGTTATTGTAATAATTTTGGTTACAGATGGTAACTAGACTTAGCAGGTGTTTTTTTTTTTTTAATTTGAGAAACAGCCAATCACTATGATGTACCCCTAAAACTAATAAAATATCATATGTCAATTACACTTTTAAAAATAGGGATAGACACACAAAATAACAAAAACTTAAGAGGCAACAAAACCCCATAATATGCAGCACACTACACCAACTAAAAGATAGGAAGCCCCTCCTACAGGCTTCAGAGCCACTGTGGGTATAGAGCTTAGAGAGCTCAGTTTGGGTCCCACTGGAACCTTTTCATCAAGGTTATATAGGACACAACACCAGTAGGTGTCAGTGCCAGTAGGTAAAGCTTTTTAATTCTGTAGTTTAAGTAATCTCCACTTTTACTGATTTGGGGCTGCCTTATTCATCAGTTAATGAGAGAGAATAGTTATAATCATTTACTATGATGGTAGATTTATCATTTTCTTATAATTCTGTTAAATTTATATATTTTAAACTCATCAGTTACATACAATTTTAGATTCACTCTATCTTCCTGGTAAATGAAAATTTCATCAATATGTAGTGATCTTATTTATGTCTCAATATTTTTTTTTTGCCCTTGTGTCTATTTTATCTTATCTAAGACTAATGTGGGCATACCGGCTTTTTTAGAATAGTATTAGTCTGGCATATTTTCATTCCATCTCATAAATTTCAATCTTTCTGTGCTCTTATTTTTTAAGTTGATGCTTTATAAACAGAACATAGCTAGATTTTGCAGGATTTTTATTCAGTCTGAAAATTCTTTTCTTTTACCTAGAAAGTTGCTACATTTGCCAGGATGACCAATTTGCTTAGATTAATTTCTATCATATTATTTGTCTTATTTATTTCTTTATTTTCTCCCTCATTTCTTGCATACTTTTAAATAGGCTAAATTTCTTTGATGTTGTTTTCACCTTAGAATATTCCTATACTAATTTGGAAGTTAAACATCTACTTCTATTCTTTTGGTATTTCCCTTGACATATCATCAAGCCAACTTACTTTCCAAATTTAAACTATTTGTTATCACCTCCAAATAATGTGATTAGATCATACTATTATAACAGTGACTGCTTTTACAAATTACATGCTATTTTTTTCTAATATGTTAATTCTATCTTTTCTAAGTAGCAAAATTAGATATTACTACTGCTGGTGTTTGGCACCGTACTCTTGTTTTCTCTAATTAAAAAAAAAAAAAAACACCTGATAAATAGCACATCTCCTCCCTGTCCAAGTTCTGAACTAATTAAAAAATAAGCAAGTGTATGGAAAAAATATGACTGGTATTTGAGAACATGATTTAAATCTGTGCGCCGGATTCATGATACTGGGCCACAGATGAGACAAAGTTACCCACAGGCAGTGGTGAGTACATGGGCCTCTCTCTGGAGGACCACTTCCAGGTAAGCATGGCTAAGGAGCAGAATGGAACACGGGCTTTGTGCAAATAATTCAGCATCTGATCTCGAACATTATGAAGCCAATAAAGAAATCGATCAGTCTACAGTACCACTGCTTTTGTTACATGTTAAATCCTTTAATTGCAAGTTTGTGATTAATGTAAAAATCCTCAGTTCCATCCACTTTTCAAGGATTTGAAGCACTTCTATGAACTTGGAATTTCTAGTCTTTAAAATATTTGGGAAAAGTTGATTAGCAAGTTTTTATCATTTCTAAATTTTGACAGTACACAAGTATTGTGTACACTTTTAGATGCATCTTGTTAAATAAATGTATAATAAATGCAGCATTAAATGAAGTGGTAATAGTAGTATGTGATTTTTCACATACCAAGTCCCTGGGACATTTAAAGATCTTGGCAACAATTCTGTTTGTCAAACATGCCAAATAGTATTAAGCAACCCTGACAAGAACAGGCATCACTGTCATATGCATATTTTTAATGGAATGATATCAGAGTGTTTTAGAAGGATTTTGCTGTTTATTCAGTTGTTTGGGAAGTTACTATTATTACATTTAAGTTAATTTATAAAAGGGTTTCAAGACAGCTTCACTTAGAATTTATTTTAGGTCTTTCTGCAGAATCTTACCAAAATGCCCTTTTATCTACTTGTTACTATATGATTTCTTCCTTTAATATATTGACATAATGAATTATCTCAGCAGATTTCCTAATATTAAACTACCTTTGTGTTACTCAAATTATCCTTATTTGTTCATATTGTATTTTATATTGATATACTGATGAGTTCTACTTGATCATTTGCATAGAGAACTTGTCTATATTCGTAGGTGGACTCTGCCTATAGGTTTGTGGATCTTTACCAGTTTCTGTAGAAAGAGTCTGCTCAGTTTATAAAAAAAATTTGAGGAGTTTCAGATTTAGTTAACATCAGAAGTATCTGATCTTTCAAGAACTGGTAGACAGTTACAAAACCATTTTTCCTTGTGTCTGGTGTTTATTTTTAAATCTTAGATCTTTAATTACTTTTCCAATCTCTTCTAAGATCTCTAATTACCTTTCCAATCTCTTCAGTTTCTACTTCTTGAGTCAATTTGAGTATACATCTTCTGGTTTTTCAAACTCCATACCATTGAATTGCTTGTAATATTCCTTTAACTCTTGTCATCTCTGATACAATTATTGTTCCTAATTTTTTATTTTTCAATATGTACTTCATTCTTTTTTGCTAGCCAAACTCACAGGGGCTTTTCAAAATTTTCTTTAATTTCGGATACTTTTCTTTTGTTCTAAAGGCATTTAACACTATCCATTTTCCTCTGATCAAGCTTTTGCTACATCCCTGATGTTTTGCCATAATGTGTTTTCATTTCATTGCTGTGTAAATGGTTCAGAATTGTAGTTTTGAAACTTCTTTGATCAAAGGCTGGATATGAGACTTGATTTTTTTAAACAGCTTTTTAGTAATATTTTTATTTTTCTGATTTTTATTTTTATTTGGACTATTATCAAAAATATAGCCTGCTTTGTGTCTCTTTTTAAAATTAAGTTCTTTTATGTGTGTGCCAAATACATTGTACATTCTTTTTATGGACTATAAGGGCATATAACATAATTACATTATCTTTTTAAAGCATGTTAGGATGTATGTGTATCTCTAAAAATAGTTTTGATGACTATATTACTTAATTCTGTGATTACCTTTTCCTAATAAGTTTTATTATTATCTGAAAGGCTTCAGTTAAAATGTCCCACTAAAACAGTTTATTTTTGTATACGTTTTTGTGTTTCTAATCCTTTCTCCTTTATATACTTAGATGCACTGTTTGGCCATGAAAGATTTATGACTGTCATACCTGCTTATAAATTACAGCTCTAGGGATCACAAAATTTCTTCTTTATCCTGTTTAGTCTTTTTATTCTTAGATTTCACCCTGTTTAATATTCATACTAAACCCCAGTTTCCTTTTTATTTGCATTTCTTAGTATCTCTTAGCCCATTCCATTATTTTTCAGCCTGTCTTTATAGTTCCTGCAAACGATATATAACTGGATTTTGACTTGCAGTGCAGTGTTACAGAGATGATTTTTTTTTTGGAGAACCATCAATATTTTTTGCATTTTCCCTAGTAAAATTTAAATATAACTGACATATAATATTGCATAAGATTAAAGTGTACAACATCATGATTTTATATATGTACATACTGTGAAACGATTACCAATAATTTTAGTTAACATGTATCACCTCCTGTATTTACAATTTTTTTCTTGTGAGAATTTTTAAGATACATTCTTAGCAACTTTCACATGCACAGTACAGTATTTTTAACTATAGTCACCATGCCATACAATGTATCTCCAGAACTTATTCATCTTATAACCAGAAGTTTCTACTGTTTGACCATCTTCACCCATTTCTCCCATTCTTTACCCTCACTTCTAGCAACCCCTGATTTGTTCCGTTTCTGTAAATTCCATCCTTTAGTAGCTAAAATCAGGTCCCTCACATTTAGCATATCCACTGATAGACTTTCCTTACTTCCATCTTCTTTTGTATTTATTTTACTATTTTCTCTTCCTGACCAGCTTTTTTCAAATTTTAACTTTTCCCCATTCTCCTCCACAATTTGTGAGCTCTTATTTTTTCTTTTCACTAGTGTTTACCTTATTTCCAAATGCTAAGGAATTCATATACATATTTTTTGTAATTAATAATATACCAACTATTCATCTATTTCTTCTCACCAAAGTACTAAAGTACTCTGCCTGCCCCCTCCACATTTGCACCAATAAAAGAAGACCTTAAACACATTTTATCACCTACTTCCTCCAATATCCTGGGTTATGATAAAATAGTTTCATATTTGTAGCTCAATTCTATTCCCTTGTAGTGTATATGACTGAAATATATCTTATCACTTATTAGGAGAGAGATCCTAGATATCGTTGACTCGGATTTGAATCATGTGTTATTTAGAATATTTTCTTCAGTATTTTCATCAGATTGTTTGTGTACCCAGGTGACATATTCTCTGTTCGTAACTATTTGTCTTTTGTTATAGTGGAAAAATATGCTGGCTAGGTATAGGATTCTCGGGTTATAATCCATTGATCTATTTTCTTAGTATAACTTAATCCTTTAGCTGACTTACAGTGTTAAAGAAGTCCAAATCAGTTGAATACTATTTTTTTCTTAATTAATCTAAACCTTCCATCTTGAAGCTTATAAAACTATCTTTGGATTTTACCAAGGTATGTCTATATGTATCTAGTTTCTTCTTCATCTTGCCTAGAACTTGGTGAGCTATTTCACTCTACATATTCAATTTTTTATTTAGCTCAGGGAAATTTTCTTCGATAACTGTTTATTGCATTTCCTTCAACTGTTCCCCCATTTTTTTGTTAGTTCTGGACTCCTATTATTGACATATTAATTTTATGGATCTCTTTTCTAAATACCTTATTTTCTCCACAAGATTTATATTTCTTCAATCTTTTCTCCTGGTTTGTTATCACTTGATTTTTCAGACCACTAATTCAAACCACTTTCTTTAACTACAATCCATTTATAACGTTTTTTAAATTTAAAAAAAATCCAGGAAGGACAAGATTTCTTATCAGAGGGTTGGTACAGGAGCACATAATACTGTGGGATTTAAAATACATGGCAAACAGCATGCAAAGTGTTTTCAGCTAATTCTAACAGTTCAATGTCAGAATTCCAATTTTTTGGAACTGGAATACGAGGGAAAATAGTAAGAAAATGAGCTTATGTGAGGAGTATATAATGAGAAAGCAATAATCAAAGCTGGAGGAAAACGATAACATATTGAAAATGTGGCTGAGAACCTTCATTAATATAGGGGTCAAAGTTCAAAATTAGGTAACCAGGAAGCTTGTTGCTCTGCCTAAAGGACATACTACCACTTACTCCATAATGCCTGCCCTATTTGGAGAATGAGGTGATGACAAGCACCTGAAGACCCAGGGATACTGGAGTGTGAGAATTAAACCAGCCCCATCTGCTTCTAGGATAAAATTGCTCTCTAAGGGGCGCCTGGGTGGCTCAGTGGGTTAAAGCCTCTGCCTTCAGCTCAGGTCATGATCCCAGGGTCCTGGGATCGAGCCCCGCATCGGGCTCTCTGCTCCGCGGAGCAGAGAGCCTGCTTCCTCCTCTCTCTCCCTTCCTCCTCTCTCTCCCTGCCTGCCTCTCTGCCTACTTGTGGTCTCTGTCTGTCAAATAAATAAATAAAATCTTTAAAAAAAAAAATGCTCTCTAAAACCCACAGACTAATGGATTTAGGGCTTGGAGGGCAGATGAGCATAGGCAGTCCCTTATTTGTACTATCAAGCTCACCGGTTCTTTGCAAGCAAGGGGATAGGATATCACCCATACAGAAGGGGGGATAACTCTTGCCCAACAATTCCAGTCTTCCCTGCACACTCTGTTTTACAGAAGTACAAGCTGAAATATAGTGTACCATCTCTATGAATAGATGGAGTAAGATGATGGGTCAAGATGGGACACAGAAAGTCAAAGGATCATGAGGAGAGTATAGCTCACAGAACTTTTAATGCTACAGCTGCTATTCAATGTAACGAAAGGAAGTAAACCACCTCATGGTGGGAACAGAGAATGCACCTGTCCAGAGCAAGAGATAAATGGCCTGTGTGGGGAAAGTTGGCTGGAGAAGCATTTGATAAGTGTCATCAGTATTAGCAGAAAGGTCAAGGAAAATGAGGGTAGAAAGAGAAACCTGAGAAACAATTTGGAAAATAATCAATATCCTAGATATTTAGAAAAATTCCGAAGTCATGAATACCAAGCCAGCAGGCATGTTTTTGCAGAGAATCAGCTGGAGAAAACAGGTCAATGTACTGACGGAGATAAGATGGATTTTCTCATCCATTTGACAAGTATATGCTTCATGTGTTGTGATCTGTGCCTGTCTCTGGGGTTTTGATCAGTTATGAATGTTATTTCATTATATGCAAGACCTGTGGGGGGAAAAAATCCTATATAAATGATTGGGATTACTGCAATGTGCCCCTCACAGCTGCATCCAGTTTGTAAATAATTGAACAAGATTTTTCTTGCCATGGCCTCCCTCCCAGGTGAATTTAATATAGGATACATCAAAATAAAACAAAAAGTTAGATCAATGTAGTTCTATCTGAGCTTGTTACCACGTGAATGCCATCTTGTAGTGAAGAATACTCGAGAATGACATCTGAAACAATAGTTCCTCAGGTTGATGAGCTCAGTAATGAATCGCTCTGTTATTTCCTTCCCAGAGTGATTAAAATAGCGCTTGAGTTCTTGAACATACTGAAGTGCTTGTAAATGAAGCAAACAGATGTCTGGTAAAAACAAGGCACGGCACACTCACTCAGGGGTCAGTGTCTTTATGGTGAAATCAAACCCCCCTCAGCAAACTCACGAATGAAAATACTCCTTTCATACTGAAGAATTCTGAGTTTGTGAGAGAGCTTTCTTTCCAGGTGGGTTGATTCTAATTTCCATCTAATGTAACTGGACCAATTTTAAGAATGTCTATTATATGTATATTATTTGCATTCTCATGAATAGAGTCTGTCAGGGCATATATCTTATCTAATCATTTATTCACTCAAGAATTAATTAAACACTGTGTGAAAGTTTTATTCTCAGTGGATGAAATAAAGCTGAATGAGATCTAGCCTTGAGGAGCATATAAACAAGATAATTAATATCCATTACTCACCAAAATATTCTATATTGTGATATGGTTTATAACTATAAGGTACTATAAAAGTTCATTTTTTAAGTTTGTTTTGTTTTTAAGCCAGAGGGGGATTAGAATAGGCTACTTTGAGGATGTGATCATTGAACCAGACTTTTTAACAAAAGTTAACATCTATTTATGTGAGAATAGGTATTACAGGGGGAAAACCCAGGGATCAAAGGAATGGAGAAATAAGTAATAGTAGAATTATAAAACTTGAAGAAACCACAAGGGAACATTTGATTCAGGTTATATGTAAAATATCTTGACCCCAAATAATCTCTCTTCCCTGAATTTTTGTAGTAATTAATATTGATATATTGCCTTATTTCTAATGTACTTGTATGTCTTAGTAGGCCCTTGAGGACAGGAATAATGTTTATCTTTCATTCCCACAGAAAGTGCTTAGTAAGTGGTTGGACAGCAAAAGCGTTTATCAGGTCAAAATAAATATATGGCAGAGAATGCTCTTAGAAATGGCAGGTGGGAAACACTTCCTCTTATTTTTTGTTCTTTATGCACATTGTAATAAGATCTGATTCTGCATCTCTTCATTCTCCTTCGTTTCTTTTATCCATTTTATTATAGTCCTTAAAAATGCACATCTCATTACTTTCTTCCATTTTCATGTGACATGACATCATTTCCTTCATGCCCCTCATTAGATTATTTAACGTGCTCATCTCATTACACCTTTCCCATCTTGCATCTCATTACACCCCTTAAACATGCACATCTCATTACACAGTCCTTACATATCTCATTACACGATTCCATTTTTGTATCTCATTGTCATTTCATTTCTGCATTTTATTACATTAAAACCTAGTTCCCATTATAACTTACATATTTTGAAAATTTATATACTCTCTCTGCCTTCTTTTATGCATCTAATTATACTGCCTCTCCTTTATGTGACCAGCTCATTACACTTTTCCTTTCACCCATCTCATTTTAGCCCCGAAGGATGCCCATCTTACAGGACACTTCCTGAGACAGCTCATTAAACCACCTCACGTATTCACCTCATTACAGCTTTTTAACATATACGTCTTATTACATAGAACTGTTCATGAATCTCATTAAAATCTCGGAAGGTACATATCTCACTATTCTCTTCTAACTTATGCATCCTGTCACCACATCACAACTACACATCTCATTAAAATGTCCTTTTATTATTTTAATACGCCCCTTTATTATAAATGTCCTATTTACTACTATTTCAGTACTTCATTTCATGTTTATATTTTTATGTATAATGAAAATGACACATATCTTTCAAAAAGAGGTTTTCTTAAATAGTACTGCATATGCCTTTAAATTATCATGTTATTTCATTGGTGCTTCTCAAACTGGTGCCTCAGAATGTTAATAGAGATGCAATAAAACTAAATTTAAATAACTCCGGGCTAGTAATAAGTTGATAAGTTTGCACGGGTTAATAGAAAATTAACTAAATTTAAAACTTTCATTCTTAATTCAGGACTTCTTGGAGCTTTTTATATACTATTGAGAACCATGAATATTCATGAAGGAGTTCTGGCCTGTAGGATTTCTCAAATGAATCAGCCACATAGTCCAGCCACTGGCTGTGTATATTAGCTGTTCCCAGAACTTGTGTCCTGTAGAGCACAAATCAAGAATGTGTTATAGTGTTTCATACACATGCACATTTATATTCTCATCGACATACAGTTTTATACTTACCACTATTTATTTTACTTGCAGCCCTGCATTGCTTTCTAGAACTAATGACACTTGCACAAGTGATTCCTTGATGAATGTCTCATCACAGTGGTTCCTAAACTGGTGGGTAGTAAAGTTACCTGAAGAACTTGGTAAAATTACAGACCCCGGACCCATCTTATTTCAGAAAAACCCAGGCTTTTGTGTATCTTAGTAGCTCCCCAGGTGATTCTGATACACACCAAAGTTTGGGAAGTACAGGCTTTTTGAGTGTGTACTGTGTCATGTTCTATGTGAGAATACATAAGCAGGTCAGAAGACATGAGCCCTCACCAGAGACTTGTAACAATTCAACTTTGGCAGTTGTTTGCTCTCTCCTGAGTCCCTACGCAGAGCTACACAGGTATTTCCTCCCAATGAACTGGCCTGCCCATCCATCTAACTGCTAGCAATACACTGAAGCAAGAGGAGGACCCCCTAATCCACAGGGGAGACATTCCAAGACCCCCAATGGATACCTGAAACCGTGGATAGTAACGAACCCTACCTATGCCATGATTTTTCTATACATACATATACCTCGGATGAAATTTCATCTATAAACTAGGCATCATTGTAAGAGATTAACCACAACACCTGATTTTAAAAAAACCAGAGCAATTTTAACAGTACACTGTGATAAGTTACGTGAATGTGCTCTCTCTCACTCACTGCAAACAACTTATTGTGCTCTACTCACCCTTCTTCGTCTTGTGATGGTGCGAGAAGCTAAAAACCCTACCTGCTGAGATGACACGAGGCGAAGGACGCAGGCACCGTGGAGCAGCGTTGGGTTACTCTTTACCTTCTGAGGATTCATCAGAAGAAGGATCACCTGCTTCCAGACCGCAGTTGACCTTTGGTAACTGAAGCTGCAGAAATCGAAATTGTAGGTAAGTGGGAGACTGCTGTGTTTACTCAGTCGGAGGACAAGTCTTGGCATAAGATGGACCTGAATCTCCTCCCTACCAGTATCTGTTGACCTTGGGTAGAACACACTACCTCTCTGAGCTTCAGTTTCCTCAACTGTAAAATGGAGTAATACTTTCTTATATCATTGCTATTAAGGATAAATGAGTGGGGCACCTGGGTGGTTCAGTCCGCTAAAGTATCTGACTCTTGGTTTGGCTCAGGTCAAGATCTCAGGGTCCTGGGATCCAGCCATGCCAGGCTCTGCTTAAGGATTCTCTCTCTCTTCCTCTGCCCCTACCCCACCAGGGCACACTGCTCTCTCTTGCTCTCTCTCAAATAAATAAATAGATCTTTAAGAAAAAAAGAATAAATGAACTTAATACATAGAAAATTCTTATCACAATTCCTTGCACAGAATGACTTCTCAAGAAATAACTATTATCAGTAACTTTATTTGACCCTCATAAGTCACATTAACTTTATTGCCTTTTTTTAAAGATCTTTATTTATTTGGTTAGTTAGTTGACAGAGAGCGAGAGAACACAAACGGGGAGCAGCAGAGGGAGAGAGAGAAGCAGCCCTGCAGCCCTCCTCCCCTGCTGAGAGGGGAGCCCCATGTGGGCTTGATCTGATGGCCACTTGCCTGAGACCATGACCTGAGCCAAAGGCAGATGCTTAACCTACTGAGCCACGGAAGCATCCCAACTTTACTGCCTTTTGAAACCACTACAGTGTATCAACTGATCCTCAGGTAACAGAAGAATTAAATAAAGACATAAGTTCCCTACACGATCACTAAGGGAGATCGTACCTGAATACCCCAAGTCTGCCTGCTTGCTAGGCAGACCATAGCAGGTATGATAAATTACCATCCTATCAGATGATAGAAATCCAGAAGTTACACATTCCTACATGCATAAAAATGGGGTGAAAGTGACAAGGATACTTTGGAAAAACAACCTCTCTCCACCCCCAAGTTGATGGATTAATGCTGATAAAGAACCCTAGTGGAGTGCCTGCACATTGAAATCAGCTGAGGAACTTTACTGCTGCCTGGGTCCACTAATAGATTGAAAATTAACTGATTTGTGATGAGGTCTGGGCATTTCTCAATTTGCCTTTGGAATCTGTAAAGAAAATAAGCCACAGCTTTGCTTTGCTTCTGATTCCGTAGAATTAGCACGTATGCTAATTCTGATTTGTATACTTAATTAAAAATCTGATCTTGGCAATATTCATGGCCAGGATTTAGAGTGTCAGTCAATAATTACTCAGGTTTGTGTGCCAGTAGAGTGCTGGGTGCTGGGTAGGAATGGAGAGGCCAGTGAAAGAAAGTTGCTCTTCACTCCAGATTGTGAAATTACCCAATAAAAGGACCAGATAACTTCTGAGAAAGAACAGGGGCTGGTGCCAAAATTGTAAAAGGGCTCTAGAGTAATTAGGAAGAAAGTTACAACATTCGTTTGGGGGGAAATAGAAAAAATGCTGCAACATCTATTTTGGAGAAATGCTGGCAATGTTTTAAAATCGTGAACAAGGTAAGTATGTTTAGTAGTTGATCTTCATTTAACATAGTTTTGGAAATTCTAGCCAATGTAATGAGCTGAAACAAAAATAGTATACGTATCAGAAAGTAGGTTTTTAAAATGATTACCATTTGCAAATAATGTAATTTCCATGGTGAAAACCCAAGACATAAAACTTTGTATCTCATGATTGGCCTGCTACAGTATAAATATACAAAAATAAACATGCTCACTGGCTATCGGCACTATTCAATCCAAAGAAATAATACCCCCCAAAAATTCATTTTCTATGATAGCTTAAAATATAAAGTATTGGAAATAATTTTAACAGGAAATGTGAAGTACCTTTATATTTGCTGGTTATAAAGCTGCTAGGACATTGGGTTTCTGTCTTATCTATTTACTCCTCTCAGACCATAGGAATTTACTCTTTTTCTTACGGAATTTCCAAGAACAAAAAGAATAACCCAAGAGTCTGGTGCCTAAACCGTAGGAATTACCTTAATTTAATGGAAACATGAGATAATTGCCTCTGTATTTTTTTTTTGGACTGAGAATCAGCTCGCTCTTGAAACGGTGTGGCTACTTTGCCCTCCTGGAGTAGCTGGGAAAGATGTTTGTTGGGCGTGGAGAGGCAAATAGCAAGGACACGATGGACAGCAGGAGACAAGGGAAGAGGAGAAATAGGGAAATGTATGCATACTATAACCTCTTGAATTTTTCCTAGGAGAACAAAGAATGATCTAAATTTAATAAAGAGAGAAAAATAGGGACAAAACAAGAAGCAAAGACAGAATAAATGGGGGTGAGGAAAAAAATACAAGCATAAAAGGATCAATAAGAAGAAACAAAAAACAAACTAACTGGGAGAAAATTAAATAAATAGTGGAAAGCTTGCCTGGTTTTCTAAGTACCATAACGATTATTTTTTCTCTAACGAGATGAACACAACTGCTATAATGCTATTCATAAATAACCAGATCACTTTCTATAGGGCAAATTGCATTTTCAGCTGACTAGTTTATAATAAATAAATATTCACAAAGTGCATGATTCTTGAGATTGGGTCATTTAGAAACTTCCATTCCATTAAAAGTAAGTTTTATTTCCTTGACAAAGGCTACTACCTGAAACGTCAATTGCCTGTCCTAAGGGATGGCACCTGTAAGTAAAATAAACATATTTTTAATAGAAGAGATGGTCAAAGTGACCTTATCTCAAGATAGCATGCACTTTGGTGAATATTTATTGTTGAATTAAAGAGATCCTAATACAAAAGGACAGTAGTTCCTCTTCATTACCTTTCCTTGCTACATGCAAGCGAAAAATTTTTAAATGCTCAAATTGTTTTCAGAATTTGCCAATCATTGAGTAAAAGATCACACACATAATAAACACTATGAATAATTTGAAATAAATCTGCCGATTCAGATTATAAATATTAATATGATGCTGAAATTAATCATACATCTTTCCAGCCAAAAATTCTTATTCTATTTATCACTGATACCTTTATTTGTTACTCTACAACATTTAATTGGTTTGCAATATATTTTCAAACAGTAACAACTAAAATCGAAGGCCATTACTGATGTGAAACTAAAATGTCAAGCTATATTTTTTAAATTAAAAATAAATTCAGTGATATGTTGTATTTTTAAATCTTAACAAAAATAAATCTACACTTATATTGGATCTAGGTGGAAGGATTCAACTGATGACAGATGAAGAAATGACATAAGATAGGATAGTTCATTCAAGTTAGTGAATATTATACCAAATCCCCAAGGGGGGGGAAAATGCCAGAAATATTCCAAGATGCTTTTGGATGTTGAAGTAGATTTACAAAATCTAGTATTTTCAAGTATGAAGGATCTTTTGATATCATGTAACTAATGTCCTTTATTGGGGCACCTGGGTGGCTTAGTCAGTTAAGCCACTGCCTTAGGCTAAGGTCCAACTACCTGCACAGCAAGGAATCTGCTTTCACCTCCCCCCACCCCAACCCCCGGGCTCCTTCTCTCTCACTCATTCCCTCTCTTTCAAGTAAATAAATAAAATCTTTAAAAACAAACAAAAAACTAATGTCTTTTATTTTCAAGAGTAATACACTAAGTCCCAGAAAGTTCAAGAGAGTTCACAAGATTCATACTCCTTGATGTTTGTAGAACTGGAACTAGAGCCTTGATTCTTTGCTGAGGAAAAAATAAGATACTCGCTTCAAGTTCTAGACCACTCTGCCTGAATCACAAACACTGCGTTATACAAAAGAGACTTCCTGTATAACCTATGTATAAATTACCTACTATTACATTTAAAAATCATACCAAAACTTAATGTCTTGAAAGAACAATAATTATCTTTCAGAAATTTGGGAGAAGCTCAGCTTGGGAAGTGGGGTGTTGCAGTTCTGGCTCCAGTTATCTTGTGAGGTTCAGTCAGATGTTGGCTTGAGCTGGAGGATCCACTTTTCACAACTACTTTCCCCTCAGGGCTGACAGATTGCTGTTGGCTATTACCCAGAACCTCAGTTCCTCGGTACATAGGCCTGGTCACAGGGTGGCTGGCTTCACCCAGAATGAGAAATCCTAGAGACCAAAGCTAAAGCTTCAATTCCTCTCATAGCCTAGCCTCAGAAGAAGGACTATCTCTCTCACCATATCCTATTTGTCACACAGGACCAATTCGCATTAAATATGAGAATAGATTATACAAAGGCATGAAGACCAATAGGCAAGGAGTACTGGAAGCAAATTTGGAGTCTACCACTGTCTACCATCGTCTTAAATGATCAATATCATTCCCACATGCAAAATATACAAATTCAACCAAAAAGCCAACAAAAACCTTAATCCATTCTAGCAAAGAGTTCTTAATCTCAAGACCTGTGTGAACTAGAGAAGATAACCGCCTCTTACACACACCATCAGTGGTATGAGAGAGGGAGAGAAGATGACTGCTATAAACCCATTCAAAAATAAGAAAAGAACAGGAGATACATAGGACTCACTGGTTTAAAAATTCTGAAATCCAACCTGATTTCAAGCTTTGCTACAAAGCTGTGATCACCAAGACAGCATGGTACTGGCACAAAAACAGACACATAGACCAGTGGAACAGAGTAGAGAGCCCAGATGTGGACCCTCAACTCTATAGTCAAATAATCTTTGACAAAGCAGGAAAAAATATACAGGGGGAAAAAGAGTCTCTTCAATAAATGGTGCTGGGAAAATTGGACAGCTATGTGTAGAAGAATGAAACTCGGCCATTCTCTTACACCATACACAAAGATAAACTTGAAATGGATAAAAGACCTCAATGT
This sequence comes from Mellivora capensis, assembly GCA_004024625.1. NCBI lineage: Eukaryota > Metazoa > Chordata > Mammalia > Carnivora > Mustelidae > Mellivora > Mellivora capensis. Next base: position 84,130 of record PISX010006807.1, read on the forward strand.
GAGGCAGGAATCCATCAGAATCCTAGAGGAGAACATAGGCAGTAACCTCTTCGATATCAGCCACAGCAACTTCTTTCAAGATATGTCTCCAAAGGCAGAGGAAACAAAAGCAAAAATGACCTTTTGGGACTTCATCAAGATCAAAAGCGTCTGCAGAGCAAAGGAAATAGTCAACAAAACAAAGAGGCAACCCACGGAATGGGAGAAGATATGCACAAATGATGCTACAAAGGGCTAATATCCAACATCTATAAAGAACTCAAACTCAACACATACAAAACAGATAAACACATCAAAAAATGGGCAGAAGACATGAACAGACACTTCTCCAAAGAAGACATACAAATGGCTAACAGATACAAGGAAAAATGTTCATCATCATAGGCCATCAGGGAGATTCAAATCAAAACCACACTGAGATACCACCTTACACCAGTTAGAATGGCCAAAATTAACAAGACAGTAAACAACATGTGTTGGAGAGGTTGTAGAGAAAGGGGGAAGCCTCTTACACTGTTGGTGGGAATGCAAGTTGGTGCAGCCATTTTGGAAAACAGTGTGGAGATTCCTTAAGAAATTAAAAATAGAGCTTCCCTATGACCCTGCAATTGCACTACTGGGTATTTACCCCAAAGATACTGATGTAGTGAAAAGAAGGGCCATCTGTACCCCCAATGTTCATAGCAGCAATGGCCACAGTTGCCAAACTGTGGAAAGAACCAAGATGTCCTTCAACAGACGAATGGATAAAGAAGATATGGTCCATATATACAATGGAGTATTATGCCTCCATCAGAAAGAATGAAAACCCAACTTTTGTATCAACATGGATGGGACTGGAAGAGATTATTCTGAGTGAAATAAGTCAAGCAGAGAGAGTCAAATATCATATGGTTTCACTTACTTGTAGAGCATAAGGAATAACATGGAGGACATTGGGAGATGGAGTGGAGAAGTGAGTTGGGGGAAATTGGAGGGGGAGACAAACCATGAGAGACTGTGGACAGTATTTCAGTGCTGAAACACTGAAAAAAAAATAAAATAAAATAAAATAAAATGGAAAAAAAAATCCAGCCAGGTATATGATGGCACTTTGATTAGGCCTGGGCCCTGTTCTCTGGGAAAGATCTTCACAGCTCTTGGCTCTGTCCTCTGGGCTCTTTCTCCCACCCTCTCTCATCCCTCTTTTTCCATGATAAATTGCCAGTGTTTTCAGATGAATACTTTTCTCAACTTGCTTCCTGACTATAGCAGTTCAGAGGTCTAGAGGACTTTTTTCATTTTGTATTCATTTTGTATTCTAATTCAAGGAGACAGTGTTTACAATAGTAAAATTATCTTAAAAACCTATGGGCTTCAAGAAATGGGCAAAAGACATGAACAGATATTTCTCCAAAGAAGACTTACAAATAGCCAACAGACACATGAAAAAAATGTTCAACATCACTCAGCATCAGGGAACTACAAATCAAAACCACAATGAGATACCACCTCACACCTGTCAGAATGGTTAAAATAAACAAATCAGGAAACAACAAAAGTTGGAAAGGATGCAGAAAAAAGGGAACCCTCTTATACTTTTGGTGGGAATGCAAGTGGGCACAGCCACTCTTGAAAACAGTATGGAAGTTCCTCAAAATTTGAAAATACTGCTACCCTGTGACCCAGCAATTGCACTACTGAGTATTTACCCCAAAGATACAAATGTAGTGATTCGAAGGGGCACCTGTACCCCAATGTTAATAGCAGCAATGTCTACAATAGCCAAACTATAGAAAGAGCCCAGATGTCCAACAACAGATGAATGGATAAAGAAGATGTGAGATAGATAGACAGATAGATCTATATCTAGATCTATCTCACACCTTCTTTATATATATGTGTATATACATATGTATATACATGTACATATACACATACATACACACACACACACACACACACACAGTGGAAAACTACTCAGCCATAAAAAAAAGAAATCTTGCCATTTGCAATGACAGGGATGGAACTAGAGGGTATTATGCTAAGCAAAATAAGTCAATCAGAGAAAGACAATTATCATATGATCTCCCTAATAGGTGGAATTTAAGAAACAAGGCAGAAGATCATAGGGGAAGAGAGGAAAAAATAAAACAAGATGAAATCAGAGAGGGAGACAAACCGTAAGAGACTCAATCATAGGAAACAAACTGAGGGTTGCCGGAAGGGAGAGGAATAGAAGGAATGGGGTAACTAGGTGATGGATATTAAGGAGGCACATTATGTAATGAGTACTGAGTATTACACAAGACTGATGAATCACTGACCTCTACCTCTGAAACCAATAATACAGTATATATTAAATAATTGAATTTAAATTAAAAAAAAAAAACCCTATGGGCTTCCTATGAAGCTATTGGCTTCATTCCCCTAGACAAAATCTACACCCGCACATTAAGTTCTTCTCTACCTTGAGATTCTTGGGAAGCTCCTGTAGCCCTACACACTTGATACTCATAGGCATCCTATGGTTTAATGAGAGGATTGGTGAAATACATCTGTAAGACTCTTAAAGGAATATTTTTCCACTTTAAATCTGTTTGAGGTTTTAATAGAGTTTTTTGGTCTCACTCTTAGTTTCATCTTCAGACCAGGAGTTCTCAAAGTGTGCTCCAAGGACACTTGGGGGGTGTGGTCCCCAAGACAGAGTCTACAAGGTCAAAACTATTTCCATAATAATATAGGACAGGGGTGCCCGGGTGGCTCAGTTGATTAAACATCTGACTTTGGCTCAGGTCATGAACTCGGAGTCCTGAGATGGAACCCCGCCTTAGACTCCTAGCTCAGCAGAGAGACTGCTCATCTCTCAGCCTCTCCCCCAACTCATGTGTGAGCATTCTCTGTCTTTCAAATAAATAAGATCTTTAAAAAATAATAATATTATAAGGCATAATTTTAGTTTTCAGTTATTTTCTCACTATCTTCTACATGTAGTAGAATTTTCCAAGGGTATATGACATATATCTTCCAGCTACCTTCTATCAAGTTAGGTGTTAAAGAAATTTATAAACATGTAAAACAATGACACTCTTCCCACTATTTCTTTTGAAAAATACATTTTTAAATAAAACCATATATTATTTTGTTAACATGTGTGTTATTGTTTTAAATTCCTCAATTTTGATTTCTAAAATCAATATATATCACACACGTACCAAAAGCATCTCAGGGTCCTCAGTCACTGTAACACTGCAAAAGGCCCTAAGATTGAGAAGTCTCAGAAATATTACTTTTTTATTGTGTTTTGTTTAAAAAAGAACATATTTGTTCAATGTATTGACTATATTAACTATTACAAAACCTCTCTGCAAATAATACAAACAACAATAATTTTTTTTTTTTTTTCTGTAGAAATGTGTAGACCACAAAGACCCAGGGATGAATCTCTCACATTGGACCCAGCCAACAACAGGCTGTTTCTATCTGATTTTCTCTTCTTTTGATGTTACCAGTAAGCTAAGTGCAAGCAAGCTCTCACTTGGTTACAGTAAGTACTGATAGATCCTCATACATAAGTCCAACCAACAAATCAGATTGAAAGGAAAGAGCCAATGCAATACAAACTTATTCATCATCTGTTTACTGTAGGAAACATATTCCTGGGGCAGTTGAACAAGTAGTTCAAACCATCTTAATATCTGAATCAGAACAATTCACTGTTCAGTCTTCTCTAACCAGCCAAAAGCCAGCAACAACAACAAAAATAACCAGACTCTTGTTATTAATATGATATCATATTCTATTTTACAATTATTTCCAAAGAAAGCCTTCCTTTTTGTTCAAGTTTCAAATCAGATTTTAAATAAAGTTGATTCTCAAGTAAGATTTCAATAGTTAGGTGAAACCTTGACTATCTTAGCTTTCAGATCATTTTGTGCATTCAAAAAATGCCTGTCACTTCACTTTAGTCCCATGCTCAATCATTTAGAACAAAACACAACACAACAAAAATCCCAATCCATTCTGCCAGCTCAACAAAAGGCTTTGTGTGGGTGTGTGTTAGAAAGTAATTATGAGGTTTTTATTTCACTAATTATTCTTCAGCCTTTGAAATGTCAGTGTAGGTCAAAGTAGCAGCCAATGTTTTGAACCAGATCTGAATTCAAATAAGGAGGCCACTGCAGGAATAACAAGAAAAAGAATCAACAGTAATTTGACATTATGAGTGATGGAAAATGAGAGTCAAGGTCACAGGAATTTAAAGTTTCCATCCAGAGGACCTACCTCAAAAATCCCAAAGTATCATGCAAAATTTATATTTTAGTTATGACATGATTGACTAGGCCTTCTTATCCACACTGCAATGATGTTTTAACAAGGTCTAAATTGAGACTTATGTAATGAGTTTATTTTTAAATTTTTAAAAATTACAAAATCATATAGGACTTCTTCTTCTAAGTAGCCATTTGGGGAGCTTATAAACTCATACCAAATATTGTATAACTACTTCAAACACTTTCCTTTAATTCTTGTTTTAGAAATTATTTTTGAGCTGATTTCCTAAATTAATTTGAGGCTTGATCTCATTATAACAAAATTTCATTTTTACAAATATTGAATTGTGATACTTTCTAACTTCAACAGAAAGTAAGCACATCCTCTGAGAAGAGAACATAAGTAAGGCAGGCAAATTGATTGATTGTCCCATATAATAACTAATATGCATGAATATGCTGATTTTTTGCTAATCAATTATCTCAGGGAGGTTAGTAGACTTAGGTGTAGTGCTGATTTCCCTGACCCGGAGCACTCAGGAGCAGCTAAGTTTACACAATAAAAGCAGACCAGATTGGAGTAAAGTGATTCCATTCATTTCAGTCCTGCTCATGACTGATACCCAGTGTCATGACCAAATTGATCACACAATGGTCTCCATCAATCTTTGCAACAGTAGAATTGAGCAGATTAGTTGCGCTGTGGCCTGTTCATTTCACTTTCTATAGAGACAGCTCAATCTGAGAGGAGGAGGAAGAAGAGTAAGTTAATTGAGGATAGAGGGTTCACTCTCATGGTTTATGACAATCACTCCACTTTTCCCCTTTGTTCCCATATTTTGATGTCTGGTGGATCTACTGTGCTCTAGGCTCTTGCTTCTTCATGTGTGGTCCCAGATCTGCAGCCTTGGCATTATCTTAGGCCTCTTCCAAGACCTAGTAACAGACCCTTCTCTGAAGAAGACCTCCTCCCACCGCCATGATTTCCATACACTTTAAATTTAAGAAGCACTGGTCTGCCCATAGCTACCTTGAGAGTTGAAAGATCCCTCAATATTAAGCAAGTCCATTGTTTATAAGAAGATCTGAGATCATCTATGCGGCTGAAGACCAGGAGGGATGCTCAAAAAATAGACCAAAAGACTAAAGGAGGATTTCAGAAAAAATCTCTTCAAAACTGACTCAAAGAACCACCTTCACTAGAATCTGAACTGTTTCTGGAACAGAAACACTCTCTGCTGGTTGCTCTGGCTTACTTAATTTCTGACACTCTAGCCCTGCACTGTCCAGCAGAAATATAATGTGAGCCACAGATGTAATTTTAAAATTTCTACTAGCTACATTTAAGAGATAAAACTAAGCAGGTAAAATTAATAACACATTTTATTTAACCCACTATATACAAAATACCAATCAATATTTAATCAATTCTAATGATAGTTTACATTTTTGTACTAAGTCTTCAAAATCTGGTGTGCATTTAACACTTACAACACATCTCAGAATAAGACATTTCAAGTGCTCAATGGACACATGTAGCAGTGGTTACTGTATTGGATAGGATTGTCTAGCTAAAAACCAGAACTATAACTACAGCCATCTTCCTTCGATCATATATGTAGTATTTTGAGACCCATACTTTTTTAACTGCTTGTATTCTGGTGCATAATTTAGATATTTCTGTTCTGTCTTAATTTGTTGCTTGTGTGTGTATGTGTGTGTGTGTGTGTGTGTGTGAGAGAGAGAGAGAGAGAGAGAAATTTGTCCATTCGAAGTATGCCCAAATAATGTACTATGGCTTTACTAATATATTCACTATTCCCAGTGAGTTCTGCTCCTTTCAAGGTTACTAAGTTAAATTGTAATCTAGGTTAATTAATTAAGTTAGTAAGTACTTTCTCTTTACATATTCTCCTTGCTTATCCCCAGAAAATTCACAAAAAGTAAAACTCAACTTTCCAGATATCCCATTGTAGATTTGATAGCATGGAAGTTGGGCTTCTCTGATTCTCAATCTCTTTATCTATAAAGAGGGAAAATAATGGTGTTTCCAATGCAAAGTTGTTGTGAGGCTTAATTGAGGCAACACATGGATTGCAGTCCAGTTCCTGGCACATAGTAAGAGCTCAATAAATGCTGTTTATCATCATTTTAAGTCTCCCTTGAACCTCATAATAGCTAAGGAATAAAAATAATAATATGACTCAAGATCGTAAGAAGAATTATAAACTCTCATGTCAGAGCCACTGACCTTCCAACACAAAATCCGTGCCTCGTGTTTTAGGTTTTTATTTTAGCCGCCACTCTTTTTTGGTACTAATTTCAATATTAGTCAAATACAGTAGGTTATGCTGTGGTTAACAGTAGGTTATGCTGTGGTTAAATCACAAAGTAAAACAGCAATCTCAAGGGCTTAATACAACAAAAGGTCAATTTTCACTCAAGTCACAGCCTGATGTGTGTCAGGTGGCTTTCTGGTGTGACTGCCCCCGCCCCAAAGGTGACTCAGAGATCTAGTCTATTTCCATATTGTTTGACTGACATCTTAAATACCTGGCCTCCAGGATTTCTGGAAAATGGACACATGCACACCATGGATAGCTCAGCAAGGTTTATGAACAGGCCAAGAAATGGCATGCATTATTTCTGTTCCCATTCCTATTGACCAAAACATAATCAAATAACCACAACCCAACTGCAAGTCTTCCTCTGTGCCCAGAAAGGGATCCATGAAACAGAATTTGGAAAACACACACAGGTTGGTATTTTGTGCATTTGGAGTACAGAATACAATATTTTAAAAAAGCATTCCTCCCAAATGTCAGGGTGCATATGGTGGGTTAGGCATGGGATGGAAGGAACTGATTCAAAGACATATGGAAGGAGAGAAAAATGACAGCCCTGGCTTGTGTGTGTATAACAGTCAAAATGTGAAATCAAGGGAAAATTACAAATTTATCTTCATTTAATGATATCTGATATTTATTTAGCACAGTACACTTTAAAACGTCATAACATGCTTTTAAATTTCTGTAAATTATCATGCTCCACCAACAGAGCCTGGTGACACAGGTAATATTTTTTCCCATTTTACAGATGAGTAGGAGCTGAGTCTGGCTCAATGACTGCTGTCCAGGGGGTCGAATGCCAAGGGCAGCATTCTGCATGAGTGCCACAGGGTCTAGAATCCAGTCTCTCATCTAGGCCCAAACAACTCCTAAAGCAATGGCAGATGTTCCCTCAGACTCTGAGTAAACACCAGTGAAAGAAGTTCACTGTGTTACAAGGCTTCTCTTCCCTCCTCAGACAGTGCCATCTACTCCCTTTGACATGGATTATTCCTTATTCTGCTTTGGGGACAATAGAAAAGATGCTTCTTTCTTTAACATCACAATTATTCTCATAGTTGGAGACAACTGTACCCATTCCCCAACCCAAATTCGTTACAACCTATCTTTCCAGACATTCCTCAATGACATGACCAAATTTTATTGTCCCCCAGTCACACTCTAGGTTGTCAACCTCCCTCTTAAAGCTTGACATCCACAGTTAAAAACAGCATGCATATATGATCTGAGATGGCCATCTCTCTTCAGCAAGAGTGACGTGCCTCATATCACGCCCTAGAGTTCATGCCTCCTCTTCTGAATGACTCTCTCTTCCTCCTGCACTCGGCTCCTTAGAACCAACCCACCATCCTGAAGGGCTCTATATATTGTGAACTGCCTGAAAATTTGAAATAGAAATCAGTAAATGTGTTTCTTTGTGGGAATCTTCAACCCTGAAAAAATCTAAAAGACTCAATAGTCACTAATGCTTGTTTGAAAATATTTTACTAGATAGTCTTTACTGCATACTGCTTTGTAAGTTACAGAAAGTGTGAATGGTAATAGAAAAGTTTATAGATGTCATTTTACCTTTTTTGTTTTCACTTTATTTTATTTTACATTTACTATGTGCCAGAGTCTGTGAGGTTAGAATGGCAAACCAATCATAATGTTTGCTTTTGTGGTGCGGAGAGTCTACCAGGAAAGAGACATTGCTCAAATAATCATGCAAGTAAATATCAAGTCACAAATATAAATGCTTTAAAGGAAAATACCAAGTACTTTGAGGAAACAGAAAAGGGACTGATTATAAATTTTGGAGACATCTCTGAAGATGTAGAGATTTACAATCTGAATAATGACAAAAAAGTTGAACCTGGATGACTGGAACACAAACCTCATTCTCTATACATTATGTATTTGTGCCTTGCTAATGGTAAGCAAAGACACATTCTGGAAAAATCTGTCTATGATGGAATTTCCAGCACAAACATAACGATAAATACATAAGGGAAAACACAATCCATGTTTACCGTTTGAGAAAAGAATCCAACAGATAATTAAAAAAAAAAAAAACCCACATGCTGAGAAATCAGGGAAATGTGAAAGGCTGGAAAGGGGAGGTGACATAACTTGAACCATAGCTTGGAAAGGCTTCCAATAATCTGGGTAATTATTAGGACACTGAAAGAACCAAAAATAAGGTTTGAGTAAATGGAAGATAGATAGTCCAAATGGAGTGATGGCATGCGAGGTGTCTCAGAGGAAGGAGAGAGAAAGGATATGTCCTGACCCCTAGTTCCCAGAAAGGTTGATCGGCTCATGAGAAACCGACCTGCCTTCTTCATTACAAGAAACCAGTTATGGGATTCTTGAAGCAAGATGGCGGAGAAGTAGCAGCTGAGACGACATCAGGTAGCAGGAGATCAGCTAGATAGCTCATCAAACCATTGCGAACACCTACAAATCCAACGGGAGATTGAAGAGAGGAAGATCAGCAATTCTGGAAACAGAAAATCGACCACTTTCTGGAAGGTAGGACTGGCGGAGAAGTGAATCGAAAGCGACAGGAGGATAGACCGCGGGGGAGGGGCCGGCTCCCGGCAAGCGGCGGAGCAACGGAGCACTAAATCGGGACTTTTAAAAGTCTGCTCCACAGAGGGACATCGCTCCAGAGGCTAAACTGGGGTGAAGCCCACGCGGAGTCAGTGTGGCCCCAGGTCCCGCGGGGTCACAGAAGGATCGGGGGTGTCTGAGTGTCGCAGAGCTAGCAGGTATCGGAGCGGGAAGCCGGCTACAGAGACAGAGCCGAGGAGTGAGCTCTCAGCTCGGGGTTACCTTGAACCGGTCGCAGGCTGGGTGAGCGCGGAGCGCGGCCAGAGGCGAGGGATATGGAGTAGCTGGGACTTTTCTCTGAGGAGTGGAGCCCCGAATCTCAGCTCTTCCGGGCCGGAGACTAAGAGGCCGCCATTTTCATTCCCGTCCTCCAGACTCTACGGAAAGCGCTCAGGGAACAAAAGCTCCCGAAAGCGAAACCGAGCGGATTACTCAGCCCGGCCACTGGTAAGGGCGGTGCGGCTCTGCCTCGGGCAAAGACACTTGAGAATCACTACAACAGGCCCCTCCCCCAGAAGAACAAAAGAAATCCAGCCAAGACCAAGTTCACTTAACAAGGAGAGCAGTGGAACTCCAGAGGAGGAGAAAGCAATGCGCGGAATTCATGGCTTTCTCCCCATGATTCTTTAGTCTTGCAGTTAATTCAATTTTTTCTTTAAAGGGCATTTTCCTAGGGTCTTTGCCGCCCTTTTAGTATTTTATTTGCTCCTTCATATAATCTTATCTGGAAAAAATGACAAGGCGGAAAAACTCACCACAAAAAAAAGAACAAGAGACAGTACCAAAGGCTAGGGACCTAATCAATACAGACATTGGGAATATGTCAGATCTAGAGTTCAGAATGAC